>SNQJ01S0025256.1:0-33944 GCA_010110895.2 Picea sitchensis
GATTTGAAAGGAAGTCAGTGTCCACGTTAAGCATTTTTCTGTCTAGGGTTAAGGTCAAGCTCTAGAGGTGATCTACCTGTCCGCAGGGAGATTTTCCTACAACAACTGGTTGTCACAATACAATTTCAACTAGCTCCTATTCACTAATCCTTCCTTCCATTCTCCATTCAAAGTCTTCAACTGCGCAACTTCTCCTTCTGTAACATATGCGACCTCATATGGTCCAAGACAATGCATTCTGAACTTCCGTGGATGCTTCATGAACCTGCTATTGTATACAAATACAAAATCACCTTGCTTAAATGCCTTCTTCTTGATGTGCCTGTCATGGCAGGTCTTCTATCTTTCCTTCTAGACCTGTTGATGGAATCCTGCAATAAATCCATCTTCTTCTAGTTCGACCAACTGTGCATGTCTCTCTTGAATAGCACCAGTGTCATTCATACCTGTAAAGTCAATGATTCTTAGGCTGGGTACCGAATATTCCATTGGGACAACGAATTCTAGACCATAAACCAACTTAAAAGGTGTCTGCATTGTCAGTTTCTTGCAAGTGGTTCTATAGGATCATAGTACTACTGGTACTCTTAAATCCTATTCATCCCTGTTCACACTGCAAATATTCGTCAACACTGTCTCGAAGATTTTGTTGAATGCTTCAACTTTCCCATTTTCTTATGGATGGTAAGGTGTGCTCTTATGATGGTGGACTACAAATTCCTCCGTCAAGGCTTCAACGGTCTTGTTGATGAAATGTGTGCCTTGATCACTCATAAGGATCTTTGGGCATCCAAACCTAGTTATGATGTCATCAAATATGAAGCACATAGCAGTAGTTTCACTACAATCCTTAACTGCTATTGCTTCGGCCCATCTAGTCAAGTACTTTGTGGCAGTGATTATGTACCTTGCTCCTGTGCACTTTCCTGGTGGGTTTATAGGTCCTACGAAGTCAATGGCCCATTTCTCAAATGCTTGTAGGGTCAGCTATGGTGCTAATGGAATTTCATCTCTTCTGGACGGTTTCCCAACTCTTTGGCATACAACATAGGCTCTGTAATAGTCCTTGCCATCTCTGTGTAAGGTAGGCCACAAAAGGCCATCTCTAAGAACCTTCTGCATGGTTTCTTTTCCTGTGTAGTGTCCTCTTGCGATACCTTCATGATCTTCTACAAGGATCAATGGTCACTCTGCCTCCATAACAAACCTCCTCAATATCTCATCAGGTCCCATTTTGTATAACTGTCTAGCTATAAGTGAAAAGTCTGCAGTGCGCACTACTAGCTGTTTCTTTTGGGTGATTGTATACTCACTAGGTTCCATCCCTGTTGACAGGAACTGGGCTATCTCTGTGAAGTGGTCATCAATATTTCTAATGGCTACCAGCTGTGCATTCAACAATGTATCCTCCAAATTAGTGGGCTCTTGTCCATGTTCCAACCTTGACAAGTGGTCAGGGCCCTTGTTCATTCTGCCTAGCTTAACCACGATCTCAAAATCATATTCCTAAAATAGCAGAATACATCTACATATTCCCCCCCCAACACTGGCTTGTTGACTAGGTACCTCAACGCGGATTGGTTAGTAAACATTTTAAAGTGTCCTCCCAGTAGATAGTGGCAAAACTTTTGCAGCGCATACACCATGAATAATCTTTCTCTCTCAGTGGTGGTGTAATTAATCTCAGCTATGGATAGTTTCCTGCTAGAAAAGGCTAACGGGTGGTCGATGTCTCATGTTCCCGGTTCTGCTAACACAACTCCTAAGGCAATAGAATATGCATCGACATGCACGTGAAACTCCTTGTTCCAATCTGGGAAAATGAGAATGGGTGCAGTAACCATTTTTTGTTTCAGCGTATTGAGTCTTTGTTGGCATTCTTCTATACAGTGAAATTGACAGTCTTTCTTCAAAAGCTTCTCCATGGGTGTTGCAATTTGTGCATAGCCGTTAATGAACTTCCTATAATATCTAGTAAGTCCCAGTGCAGTGCGCAGTTGTTTGACTGAAGTAGGAGGGGGCATATAAACTATAATGGCAATTTTAGATGATCTACCAACAATCCTTGCTTACATACAATATGACCTAACAATCCTTGATTACATACAATCTAACATTTCCTGCATTTGTCCAACATTAGGCTTAGACATTCAATATGATTTTTCAGTAAACTAAAAACAATCCAATCATCAAAATAAGCTTCTAGAAATTTATGTAGGAAATCCTTGAATGCTTCAACCACCACCCTGGAAAAGATGGCCAGGGCGTTATTCAATCCAAATGGCATCACCGTAAATTGGTATGATCCCCATTCTGTTGCAAATGTGGTATTATGGTGATCTTCCTTGGCAATTCGGATCTGATGGTATCCTGAAAATCCATCTATGAAAGAATATACCTCCTGTCCACCTACATTATCTAACACCTCGTCAGTGAATTGTATAGGGAAGGGGTCATGCAAGAAGGCATCGTTCATCTTCCTGAGATCTACATAGATCCAGATCTCTCCTATCTTCTTGTCTTGCACCACCATAGGGCTAATCCACTCTGATTCTTCGACATGTTCTATAATCCCTGCTTCTAGCATTCTATAGAGCTCAATATTCACCTTCTCCTTATATTTAGGGTTCAGTCTGTATGTTATCTCTTTGACTGGTCTTGCATATGGTTTCAAAGGGATCCTTATATCCCCCATAGGCCCTTTAATTCCCTTCATATCAGTGAACTTGGTCGGAAACAAGTCCTGATATTCATCCAGTAACTCTGTGATCTTGTCAATAGTAGCAACATCCCAATAATCTCCAACATTTGCAAGCTTCGTTGTTTGCTCAGTTCCAATATTGACTATTTTTAATCTTGATTGGTTGTCCAATAAATGGTAGCTCAACTCCTAGTCCTTCCACATCTCGTTGTCCCTTTGTTTCTGTGATATTCACCTTCCTCAGATCACCGTCTTCATCAACATTGATGTTGTAACAGCCTTGCTATTTCTGGAGGGGCACAGTCCATTCGTCCTCCTCTTGTTCTAAAGGGAGGCTAGAGGCCTCCTCAAATACTTTCTTCCTTACAATCTGTAACGCTTGATCTACTGAAGGATATTGACATTCAAATAAGAAGCTAGTTACAAAATTCTGAGTCATACCTTCCCAATCTGTAGTAATGAGGCACAGGTCTACTTGAAGGTACCAATTGATAGGGGTTGTGTCCAGTGTGTTAATGAATTTGTGAACCCACTTCTCTTGAGGAATGTTTCACTAGGCTCCCTCTCAACTTCACACATGGTCCTTCGGACAACTTCGACCTGTATACCGAACTTCGTAGCCTTCTACTTGTACTGAGAACCGTGCTGTCATCAAAGTATGACATTATACCCAGGGTGTAATGTTGTTTTTGAGTGTCCTCCACCATATTTCTGGTGTTTCTTTCAATGCGTCACCCATTGCCAACAATATTTGTTGCATTGGTACACTTTCTTCAAATTCCGATAAGAAGGCTTCTAAAAGATTCAAACCATCAAAGGTGGGTAGGTTACTTACTGTTGTGTCGATCCAACAAACTTCTCTGGTTAATCTAGAACATCTCCTTGTAGATACTTCATACAATTTGTTCTGCTAGTTCTCTAGTGCTTCTTCTGAATTTGATGAACATGCATTGTCACTTCGCCAGCTTAGGTTTCCATCGACCATAGGATTAATGTAATCCCGCTGTTTGGTGGTTAGTTTGTATATTTTTTCCAGTTCATATGCACAGTCTTCTTCTCTGATGGGCTCTGTGTATCATTGGCCTTCATCTGGATCTAAAGGTGCAATGACCCTAAGGACATCTCCTTCAATCGTCATTCATCTTTTCTTTAAATCAACCACAGTGGAATTATTGAAATCCTAATCAATTCCTAACAACGCAGGGTAAGGAAAATTATCATCAACTATCTCAATCACCTCAAAATATGAAAACATACTTACTTTGTCAATGTCCACAGGGACATGTTCCAATCTTCCAAATTTGCTTACAACTTACTGATTAGCCATCCTAAGACTAAAAGGGGAATAGATCAACTTGGGTTTTCCCGTTAGTGCCCAGGTTTGCTTCATCATGACATTGACCTTCCTCCCCAAGTCGAGGACCACATAGTCTATATCATACTCTCCTATTTCAAAATTCAAGTGTAATTCCTTATTTGTCCTTCTCTTTTTAGAGACTTGGTGTACTTCCCTATTCATTAAGGGGTCTACCTTTCCTAGCTCATATTGTATGATTAAATTTTGTAGTTCTTGTACAATGCTTTCATCCTGAATTAACTTAATACAAGTATATAAAAATTCCATGAGCTTTCTTACCTCTTTTCCTTCTTTTGGAAGATCAGACTGATCAAATTCCAAAGGCATTACGTATTATCTCACTTTTGGTCATGATTTTTATGAAGAACCTTGGTCTCCCCTGAATTATTTTCTTGCCTCCTCAAACATTTGTTTTTCTTTCTTTGCATCAAAAGTTTGTGTCTTCTCTGTAGCTTTCCCGACTCCTGAATCTTTTGTAGTATTTCCTTGGGTCATTATGTCTTCTCCTATAACAACTCCTCCTCTAGTGATAACAACGACTCTAGGGTCTTCTGGACAAGGTTCAACATATATCAGTTGCACTTGCGGTTTTTGTTGAGGTCCTCGTCTCTCCTGAAGCTTAGATAGTAGTACAGGACAATCTTCTATAACATGTTCGAATGAACTGCAGTAGCTGCAAGTGGTGCAAGGGTTCTGAAAATCCCTTGCCAAGTTTCCTGGTTGCGCACAATTGTAACAGATGATCTGTCTTCGAGCTCGGCCCATAAATCCTCCTCGTCTTCGTACTCTGAATCCACTGCGAGGATTGAAGTTTCCTCTTCCTGGGGAATTGTACTGCGTAGTGTTTCCTTCTTGCTGTACTTTGCCTTGAATTTTGTATATATCCCTTGACCTTTCATGCATGAGGTCATAATCCCTACAATCCCTATCATCATGCCCCACAGAGTTACAAAATGTGCAATACAGATTTGTGAATGTGTGAACATATTTTTGCATGTAATAGCACTCACGTGGGCGATTTCTATTTCTGCATACCTCACACCAAGGTAGGTTGACTTTTTTCAAAGGGCTTGGAGCTCCAGAGGCCAAATATTCATGGAATAGGGGACAATGCTCCTTGTCATGACTTTCTGATTTGCATCTAACACACCATATGTATTCTCTTTTATGTTTCCCCTTGTCTTTCTTCATATCATCGACCTACAGAGACAAACTAGTTAGCTGGCTCAAGATTTGACTCATACCTGAGATGGATTCTCCCATAGGGGTTCATTCTAACTTCATGGTGATCTCCTGTGCCTAAACCTACGAAGCAATCTTCTGTTGCATCATAGGAACTCTTATGTGTGGTAAGAGAGCAGCAATGAACCACTCCTTGTTCTTCTCATCCGACATCTGAAAAGTCTACCGGTCTATTAAGGTCTTGAATCTCTGATCGAATTCCCAAACAGGTTCGACAACCTTCTGCTTGATTTATTTCAGCTCCGTAATACATTGTGACTCTGATTTAGGTTTATTAAACTCTGCAGTCAACGTATTCTTGATCTCATTCAGTGGCTTAGGTTGTGCAAGTTCTTGGACGAGCTTCATGTACCAACTCAGTGCGCGATCTCTTAGAGTAGTGCTAAAATGAGTTCTTTTAATAGCTTCGTCGGTGACATTTTTAATGTTCCATACAACTTCACATAGAAACCAGTGCCGATCAGGATCTTCAGATCCATCTCCCCTAAATATAGGGAGCCTCATCTCATCTGCCATAAATCTACCTAGGTTTCCTATCTGAGTATGTGTTGAACTGATAGTAATAGTACTTTGAGGACGTTGGTGATTCTAGATATTCTGATTACTTAGTGTTGTTGAAACAACAGGAAGAGTAATAGTACTTACTTCAATAGTCTACATAGTTCTTGAAGTTTCTGGCTCACTCCGACGAGGTTCTTCATCTTCCCCTTCCTCTATCCTAGCGGGTTATGAATGCTCTTCATCCATCAGATCTTCCTCTTCTCCATTGTAGAAACCCTCATCCCCATAGTTCTTCTTAAACAAGTTCGCTAGAGGAACTTCTCTAAACACTTTCCCATTGCCCGTATGTCCATCTTCTGTGTCGCTGTCATTATCCGAATTCTTGAGCATTAGCCTTTTCCGATCTGAGCAACTACTGTATCTTCAAGATGTTCTTCTCATGCAATAGCATCTTGATCCTCAACTTTAAAAAATGTAAAAATTTTCCTCTGGGTCCTTTGAAGAAATATCTCTTAGCTTGGCTATATGACTCTACTTTGTCAACAACAAATTCGGTGATGTACCCTCCAATGGTGCTATCAAACCAATGATCTACTACTCTTGACATGACATTATTGACTCTCTTGACCTTCTTGATCAGTGCCAACATCCAAACCACATGAGGTCTAGATCTAATCTCAAACTGGGTATATGCTAACCTAGCTAACCACTCATATAGCTCCTGATGGATTCCTCCAAAGAAAATCTCGTGTATATCAGTAAAGATATATCTTCCTAACCAAAACTCTATACTAATATTAGGGTTCTTTTTCTGGGCTTCAGCGAAGTCCTTTTCTTGATCTTATATCCACTTTTGAATCTCTGTTTTTTATGGAAACCACCTTGACATTCCCTCACAAAGATTTTTGTCCCGATAATGGAACCATTTGTTGGCACAGGGGCAGACCCAGGGTTCAGCTCCAAGAGCACACCAACAAGCCCTAACTACTGGCCCTTTCAGAAACACCCGTGAGGTAGATGCAATCTTTCCCAAAGCAAATATGGGGGGGTTGCAGCACAAACATGTCTACAACCAAAGGAAATATCAAGTGGATCTAATGGGAGAACAACACAACATTCATATATCACTTATCAACTTAGATCTACTCTGCACAACTGTCTATCAGATCTAACATAGTAATGTAATAAAAATATATCAAATGGAAAAGAACATAACATCAATCACACACAACACAAGATGTACGTGGTTCACCCCCTCTTTAGGTCTATGTCCACAAAACTGTTCTTTATAGTATATTAAGATGAAGAATACAGTTCTCATCTGTGCTCTCAGCTAGCAGATCTTCTTTCTTCTCCTCTCTTTCTCTCTCCTTCCTATGCACCCAGCTGCAAGACTGATCTTCGCACATAGCTAAAGATATTACAATACCCGAGTGCTCTTACACTTAGCACTTCTCTCTCACACAACAATCATCACTCATGCCAAAAGCTAGAGTGACAATAACAATATCAACAATAACACAACCTAGGTCCTCTTGATCTTTATTTATACATTAATATCACTCATCGACAAACTTAGGCCGAAACCTAGGTGTCAAAACCCTAGATACCAAAACCCTAGGTGTCTAAAACCCTAGGTCAACTTGACCCACATTTTCAGGGCTTCGCCAACCTGTCTTTCCTTCCTTCTCGCGCGGTACTCCAAGCATCCAATGGTGGCTTTTTCCTCTTCTTGATCTGTCCACGATCCATCTTCCTTGCTGACCTATCATCCTCAATCTCCTCGTCCAATGACTTGCTTTCTCTTACTTCACTCCATCTTTTCTGCTCTTTTGCTTACTTTGACCTAGTATCAGTCACTGTGTGTTCTGCGCAGTTCGCATTTTGCCTTTTCTTCCTTGACCTTCACTTGCTTCCATACCCAAGGGCCAACATATACTTTACAAAGAGTGGTCCGACGCCTGTCCTAAGTACCGCATTATAACCTTGCAGTTACCTATGTGAGTCCCTATAAAAGGAAACTAGGTTTCCAACATGCAGTCAGTCACCAGGCAGGTACAGTCGATAATCGGGCAGATCATATGAGCAGGATAACTATGTTCGAAGCCTTTCGAGGGTACTGAAAGAAACTGGTCTAGAAGAAAATTGAGAATCCCAAATGGATTCAAGGTCCAGGAAGCTCCATAGTCAAATTTAGTCATCAGAATCCCAAGAATTACCCTCAAAATACGATCCCCACTACGCTTAGTCTGGATTTGGAGGGGTTATCTCCTCTACCTTTCCTCACGCGACCTCGTGTTTATCCCTTGTGTTAGAGGAGGGTCCTGGATAACTTTTACAACACTGGACTTCAACACTCCCTATCTCATACTCTTAATTTTATTTAAGTGGCCTTGAAGAGTTTCCTCTCCACACCTAATCTAAGGCCCTAAAGCCTAGTCTAATTGGTGTACCCTATAAAAAAAAAAGTCTAATTGATTTTAACATTAAGCGTTAATTTTAGTGCCTTAATTACTCAGGGGTACGGAAGTGAAACTCGTGATGTTCTTTGACAGATGAAAGAAAAGATTTAATGAGCTTTTAGAACATTGTGCTTTAAATGTAATTGAAAACAAACTGCATTCTACAAATGAATATTTGGCTCTTTTAACTTTCAAGGTGCAAACTTTTCAAAATAAATACCAAGATCCTAATATGCAATATTTCCTAGAATTCTTTTTCGTTCCAAATGCAATGCAACTACTTAAAATTTCAAGGAAGAATATGAGAAGGAACTTTGGGTTGATAACTCTTTTTGGTTATAAAAACAACCTAGGCTATTAAAACCAAACAAACATGCAAAGTAAGATGCAAATGCAGTTAAGAAACTACAATTTTTTTTAACTTTTTATATGATTATGAAATGAAAATAACAAACAACTATATTGTTTCTTTTCAAAGCATAACAAGAGAGAAGGATGACAAATTAGAGACTGAATCAAGTCCTAAACCACTTCCTGAGAGCAGGGATTCAACAGAATCCAAAGGAGAACCTAAAGCTTACAAGTAGACCCTTAACCTTGACAACAAATATAAAGAGACAAAGAAAACAAAAAATATTTCTTTACAACTTCATAAACAATATGAGACTAAAAAATCTCTCAACAATTGTTAACATAGGTCTCTAGTACTCAGAAAGACCTGAGATACCAAAAGGTTTCCTAAAAATAAAGGAAAAGTTGTTTTAAAAACTTTTCAAAAGAACAAGTACGTGTGCTTTGCACAAACAAATTGCGGATGTACGGATGTTGGGATAACACAAGGCACCTATGTATGTGTGTTGGGTATAGAATAGAATGCGTATATTGCTGAACTAACTTAAAAAAGAGATAAAGTTTAGAATGATCATCTAGATCAGGAAAACTAGAAACACCTAGAAGGTGACCGGAGATTCTTACAAACTCAGAAAGCATATAAAATAACAAGAATTCAATACCAAAAAGAATCTCATAAATGGAACCTAGAGAGACTCCCTAGTGGATTCACCAATTCTACTATGGGAAAAATCCCCCTAATCCGAGTCTAGTGACTGGGCAGAGACTTGACACCTTAAAAGATAGAAAATATTATATTCTACCCAAATCCAACAAGACCTAATGATAATTAAGGGAAGAGAGAGAAGATCAAAATGTGTACCTTAAATCCTTTTGGCTATTTTTGATCTCTTCCTGTTGTCGTTTGCTCCAAGATTGCAGGCCTCCTCCCAAAGTCGGCATGAAAAAACTTAAAAAACAAAACTACGACAACATATGCATAACTATAAAGATCATACAAAAGTCTAGATATTCTTGAAAATCATTTATAAATGTGAACACAAAGACGTAAATATATGGTACAAGAAGTTTTTCTTTTATTAATAACAAAATTGGAAGTTACAACCTGAATCTTGCTAGTGTCACTCCACGAACCTCGCCTGGGTTCCTCTACTTTGACTCTAAGTGCACTAATTCCAGTATGCTATCCTCACAACCATCATGTGAATATAGGGGAAAGGGATGGATTGTATAAGGAGGATGGATGGTGTTAGGATCCAAAAATGTCCCTTTTTCACCACATCTTTTGCCCATTCAACCTTATCATTTCTAAGCTAATGCCTACCATAATGCATGCTAAGACCATTTTTCCCAAGGTATGAAACATTCATCTTGCTTTTATATTTTCATTTACTTAGCATGTTCGATTGGTAACGTTTCACATGTTTTACCCATAAAAAGATTCAACTAATGATCGAAATGTATAGAACAACCAAGTCTTGAAGAAGTGGTCGCTGTCGTTATAGCTATGCGCCAATCTTGGAAGCTGTTACAACTATGCGTCAATCTTGGAAGTTGTTACAGCTATGCGCCAATCTTGGAAGCTATTATAGCTATGCGTCAATCTTGGAAGATGTTATAGCTATGCGCCAATCCTGGAAGCTGTTACACAACTGCTGCAACAAGTGCCACCGATTCTGCTGTTACACGACTATTGCATCAAATGCCATCGATCCTAAAGTTGTTACGTGACTGCTGAAACAAATGCCACCGATCCTGAAAGTTGTTACACCTGCTGTTACATGTTTTGGATTACAAGATTAGTTCTAGATCTTGTATTAATGATATCATATGAACAACTTGAGAATCGGGGATTCTCAAGGCTGTTCTGATTTTGTTTTAACTAAATAACTCTGACTTTAAATAGGAGAGCTTTTGTAATCATAAGGGACATATTTTTGATTGTGAGAAAGTGAAGTGAAGTAAAGATTATTGTACACGAACATTTTGGAAAATCAATAAAAGAGTGGATTGATTTTCTTTAGCGGAATGTAGCCTATTTCTTTGAGTGGATTCAGTGAGAAGGAAAGGGCCCACCTTCCTCATAGATTCCTCTCTGTTCTGAATTCCAGATTAGTTGTTTTAATATAAATGATTTATCTATTAAACATTTCTAGAATACAATTGTTGTTACAATCTAGTTCCTTCCTGTTAGATGCACATAAATTTGTCTCATGAGAATTAGAAGTCGATTGCTAAATACTGTTGGAGAACTGATTTCCCTTTTTTTGTGTTAGATTAAAATCTTGTTTCCAAGTAAAAAGAAAATAAAAGTGTGAATTACTTTCTTGCAATAAGTAGATTTCCTTTCTGCAAATAGTATAAAACTTCTTTCTGCAAAAGTAAAATAGAAAGTTATACTAGAGTAGGTTATCTAGGGTTCTTATACACTAATCAATTTAGATTTCAACTACGATTTCAATTCTGTAGAACTCCAGCTGTATCGGCACAATTGTATTAGTGATCATTTTTGTTTCTTTTTAAACTTCCCTACTATAATTAGATTAGTGTTTCTTTCATAATATAGCATAGACTGTGCACAATTATCTTGAAATAACATACTTCCCTGGGTTGACAATTGATATTGAACACCTTAATTTTCTATTTAATTAGACAATTAAAGTGCCCAACATTTTGGCACCGTTGCCGGGGAAGATAATTATAGATTTTGTAAGCACATTAGGTTTTTTTTTAGAAATGAATAGTCTGCATGAATCGAGGAATGCGAGAATGTATCCCCCAAAATACTAACCCTACAGGTACCAAAGGACATGGAGGAAGAAATCATACACTGGGAAGGAAAACCTTTGTTGATGAGATTATAGCCAGAGCAGATTCTTCTTCAAGATCTATTTTTCACCCTGCAAATCCTCCAAGAAGACGTAATCCTCAGTCATCAGAAATACCCCTTCTTGAAACATCGTTTTCATTAAGAGATGAAGTCGAGGCTGAAGATTTGTCACCAACAATTCAACAAGAAACACTGGAGTACATTGAAGATGAAGGAAGTACAACTCAGAACAGGGAAAATCCAGAAGAAGTAGTTTATTAGATCAACGGTCGGATAGTCACTAAAGAAGAGTGGGATGCTTTTCATAATGAGTGGAGAGAAAGAGAACATATGGAAAATCAAGGGGATAATGAATAAGAGTTCCACCAGGAGAATCCACATAACAACGAAGATCAGGTAAATAATGAAAATACTATCTCTACCCTGGTTTTTCCTATTTCTGATGTTCCCACATGAGGTATGGCTCCGATGGAAAACATACCTCTCTCAGCTCTGCCAAATTTTCATGGATTATTTACTGAAGATCCGGGTGAGTTTCTGTTTGAATTTGACATTTTGTGTAGAAGCTATGACTATACTACCATTGCATAGAAGCTTAAACTGTTTCCAACTACATTGAAGGGTAATGCGTCAATATGGTTCATGAGCCTTGGAGGAGAAAACATTTCAACATGGGTACAAACGAGGAAGCTTTTCCTGAACAAGTACTAAGACTACTGCCAAACAAGGGAACAAAGAGAGGAATTGTTCAATATGTCTCAAAAGGAGGATGAGACCCTTGAAGATTTTGTGGAGTGACTCCAATATAATCTACAAAGATTTGGACATCCAGATGTGAGTAAGGACATTCTGAAAACCATTTTGCTAAAAGGAGTTAGAGAAGATTGTTTAGATATGATGAATATGCTTGGCAAGGGAGATATATCTAAAGAATCCTATGAGGACATTGTAGATCTCTGTAAAATATGTTCTCGAGGATATACAAGGAGTAAGTCAGCTACCAAGGATACCACTTTTTCAAGGGTACAAAAATCAGCCAATGGAGGAGCAACAAGAGATGAAATAGGTAATCTGTTAGAAAATTTCAAAATAGAGATGATTAACTCTTTTAATTCACAAATGGACACTTTGCAGGTCAATCAGAAATAAGCAGAATCAGAGAAAGCATTGTGCATTTTCTATCCAAAATGCAGAAAGAAACATCCACCAAGGGAGTGCCTGCTGAACAGTGTCCAGGTATGTCTTATTTGTGAATTAGATCATGCTACTGACCAATGTCCCTCTCTACCAGGAGTAAGCATCAATGAAGGAAACTAATGAGGAAGCAAAGGCTACCTATCTAATAACACAAATAAGACAATGGCAACGAAGAGGTCAAGGTATGAACTCTCAATTCTCTCCTATAGCACTTAATTATTGGAACAATCAGCTACCATATGGCCAGATGAATGTCCCCCCTCCAAATCAGATGCCACCCCCTTAGCAAGATCCTGATGCATGGTTACCTATGCCCCATCAACAAAATCATCATGGAAAATGGAACCCATATTGGAGAGGCCCTCAACAACAACTCAGTTATAAAAAACATCACCAACTGAATCCCTATCAACAACAGTTCCAATCCCAGTACCAGCAACACCAGCTGTAGTTACCTCCCAATGCCCCATCGAACAATCCTCCCTTACGACCTTAGATGACTGTGCAACCTAACCCAAACCCAAATAATAAGTCCATTTAGAACATAAATATACACAATGTGCCAGCCTTGTCTATTACTCCTATGCCTTGTGATGAAATAAAATTAATATCGGGGAGAATAGTCGAGCCAATAATTGAAGATGCTCCATCTTCAGAATCAGACAAGGAATCAGGGGAAAGATCATCTGTTGATACAGAAGAAATTGACCAACCTATTATAGAATCAACAGACCCACCATTCCCTAAAAGACTGAAAATTACCAAACCTGTGGAATTTCCATCTTTCAATCTCTTAAGAGAATTGTAAAATCTGTACGTTAATATTCCACTATTGCAATCGATAAGACATGTCCCTATTTATGCCAAGACTGTAAGAGATCTCTATATCAGAAGACCTAGACGAAAACCTAGGGGCCCCCTCATAGTGCATGTAGTGGGGGATTTGTCTGAGCTAATGTTAGGCAAAACCTCACCTATAAAATATGGCGACCCAGGAAACCCTACAGTCACTCTCAAAATTGGACAGACATCTATTCCCCATGTGCTAGTTGACTTAGGGGTGACAATTAACATCATGCCAATAGAAACTACACAATTGCTGCAACTCAGAACACAAATCCAACCTACTCCTACTATTCTAGAATTAACTGATCATTCTAGCATCAGAACAGAAGGAGTAATTGATGATTTAGTCATTTCAGTTGATTCATGGGAGTATCTTGCTAATTTTGTTGTTTTGCAACCCAAAAACCATCTTGGGGGCCACCCTCTAATTCTGGGAAGACCATGGTTAGCTGCAAATGATGCTTTCATTGGTTGTAGATCCGGTTCTATGACCATATCTGATGGTTATGACACAAAAAAACTTACCCTATATCCTCATGCTACTCCCAGTGCGGAACCTGAAAATTCTTTATGGATGGTCATTGAGGATGAAAGTGATCTGCCTATGCTAACCATAGGAAAAACCCCAAGTTTCAAAGACAAGACAGAGGACAAGTTAATCAACTTCTTTATCTGTGACCCCTCTGCTATTACACAAAACACACACCATTGATTGATTAGAGTCTTCGACCCTATTGCCCAGGGAGATATGAGCTCGGAAATGTTCTCAGAAACTATTGAAAATCAAATTGATTCAGCTGTAACAACAACCGCTGTAACAACAAATGCTGTAATAGCAGATGATGAAACAACAACAACTGAATTATTTCCTAAAGTTAGTTCTAAGAGCATCGCTCTAGAAATTGAACCAGGAAAAACCTTGAACATCAATCCCGATCTATCCACTGTTGAAACTCGCCAATTGATGAAATTACTGATTGAACATAAAGAAGCATTTCCCTGGGATTACATGGATATGAAAGGCATTTCATATGAACTATGCACCCACCATATATACATCAAGGAAGAATGCCGACCCATTTTCTAACCCCAAAGGAGGATGAACCCAAACCTCAAAGAATTTTTTAAGGATGAACTTCAGAAACTTCTTAATGCCGGATTCATCTATCCTATATCAGACAGTGAGTGGGTCTCACCATTTGTTATTGTGCCTAAAAATAATGGTAAGTGGAGAGTGTGTGTGGACTATTGATCTCTGAAAAAATCTACGCAGAAGGATCATTTCCCTCTACCATTTATTGATCAGGTTCTAGACAACCTATCTGGGAATTTTTTTTTCTCTTTCCTAGATGGATTCAGTGGCTATAACTAGATAAAAATTGCCCCACAAGACCAAGATAAGACCACCTTTACCGACCCTTGGGGTACATTTTCCCTCAAGTTTCTCCCATTTTCCTTGTGTAATGCACCAACCACTTTCTAGAGAGCTGTGATTGGTATTCTCTCTGATATGGTGAATGACTATATGGAAATATTCATGGATGACTTTACACCTTATGGTACTGATTTCGAAGAAGCTTTGTCTAATCTGGAAAAAGTGCTCAAAAGATGTATACAGTCTCATCTTTCTTTAAGTATAGAAAAGTTCCATTTGATGATGAGCGAAGGTGTGGTGCTGGGACACTTCATTTATTATGCAGGAATTCAGGTAGATCTAGCAAAAATCCAGGTAATTTTGGACATTCTAACTCCATCAACTCAGAAAGAGGTAAGAAGTTTTTTAGGCCATGCTGGATATTACAGGAGATTCATTAAATTTTTTTCCAAACTTGCCTCCCCCTTGTTTTTCCTATTAACAAAATATGTTGACTTTCGTTGGACTAACAACTGTGAATTGTCTTTTGCAGATCTGAAACAGAAATTGTCCACAACTCCCATTTTGAGAGGGCCCAATTGGGCTCTGCCTTTTCACATTTCTTCAGATGCCTCAGATACTGCAATTGGTGCAGTACTAGGGCAACAGGAGGACAAATATCCCTATTCTATCTACTATATCAACAAGAACATGGCTCCTGCTGAATTAAATTATACAGTTACTGAAAGAGAATTCTTAGCAGTAGTTTATGAAATCAATAAATTCAGGCATTATGTCACTG
This sequence comes from Picea sitchensis, assembly GCA_010110895.2. Classification (NCBI taxonomy): domain Eukaryota; kingdom Viridiplantae; phylum Streptophyta; class Pinopsida; order Pinales; family Pinaceae; genus Picea; species Picea sitchensis. The sequence continues at coordinate 15,644 of SNQJ01S0025256.1, forward strand.
GTTATCCTACTTTTATTCATAGTGATCATACAACAATTAAATACCTGATGAATAAACCTATTACTAATGCTCGAGTAACAAGATGGTTGTTACTACTACAATAATTTGACATTACTATAGTAGATAGACCAGGAAAAGAAAATGTGGTTGTTGATTTTCTCTCAAGATTACATATAAATGATGATAATTCACCTGTAGATGATTCCTTTCCTAATGAACATTTGTTTGCAATATCTTCTCACTCACCTTGGTATGTAGACATTGCTAATTATTTGGTTGCAGGGAAGGTACCTGCACATCTATCTCCTCAATAAAGAAGAAAGATTATTTAAAAGAGTGCTCGGTATAGTTGGATAGGAGGATACCTTTTCTACATAGGCTTCGATCAGGAAATCAGGAGATGTGTAAGGGATGATGAAGTATATGATCTGCTGAAAGCTTGCCATGATGGCCCTTGTGGGGGTCATTTTTCTTATAAAAGGACTGGGTATAAAATTTTAAGGATGGGCTATTTTTGGCCCACCATATTTCAAGATGTCAAGAAATACGTCCAAACTTGTGACAGTTGCCAATGAATGGGTCATCCAAATCATAGGGATACGATACCTCTCTAGCCTCAGGTCATGTTAGAACCTTTTGAGAGATGGGCCATGGATTTCATAGGGCCCATTAACCACCTTCTAATCAGAAAGTCTATATATTGGTCTGTACATATTACATGACCAAGTCGGTGGAGGCGAAAGCACTCATTAGGGCCTCTAAAGAAGCTGTCTTAGCATTCTTGTTTGAAGATATCTTTGTTAGGTTTGGTGTTCCCAGAGAATTAATAACTGATGGAGGACCCCCTTTCACATCACATATGTTTGAATCCCTACTCAGTAAATATCATGTTTTACATAGAATAGCTTCTCCATACCATCCACAAGGCAATGGCCAGGTGGAAAGCACCAACAAAGTTATCGACACCATTCTTACTAAAACAGTGAGAGAACACCATATGGATTGGTCTGACAGATTGTATGAAGCTTTATGGGCTTACTGAACTACTTGGAGGAACACAACTGGTTTTTCTCCTTATGAGCTGGTATATGGAAAAGCCCTGTTTTCCCCATTGAATTCGAAATCAAAACCTTAAGAACTGCATCAACAGTCAACCTTGACTTAACTATGGCATAGAAGGCCAGACTGTAGTAGATCAATGATCTTGATGAAAAGTGTTTGGATGCTATTCATCAAACCATGGTGATTCAACAACAGAGAGAAAAATGACATGACCGAGTCATCAAGAAGAAATTATTCCAGAAAGGAGATTGGGCTATGTTGTATGATTCATGCTTTAACGAATTTTAGGGTAAGCTGCGTACATGATGGCTAGGACCTTATGAGGTAGACACCGTTTTTCCCAATGGGACAGTCAGGTTGATCACTATTGATGGATCCAATACACAGTTACATGCAAATGGTCATCGCTTGCATCTGTATCAGCATCCACTGTCCAAGGCAGAATTCAAATCTAAATGTACAACTGATATAGATTATCAATTCTTAAAAGGAAAGGATCTTGCTCCTTCCCCTTCTGAACCTTAGGAATTATTTTGCTCAGACCTTGTATATAAATAAACTCAGCAAAATTTGCATTTCTCTGTTCTTGTTTGAAATTTTTCTATTTCTTTACTATGCTAATAAATTCAGCCATGAAGGGTATCAGGCAGTTATGTGTGTGCAGGTGAATTGATGAACAACAAGGTTGAGTACAACAAAAGGAGTAAAACAATTAGTTTATGGAAGTTGAAAAACTTCCTAAAAACTACGTTATGCAGCGTTCGACCGATTTCCATGCTGTTACACCCTTTTCCGATAAATTGGCCGATTTCCATGATGTTACACTCTTTTCCAATAAATTGGCTGATTTCCATGTTGTTTCACCCTTTTCCGATAAATTGGCCGATTTCCATGATGTTACACCCTTTTCCGATAAATTGGCCGATTTCCATGCTATTACACCTTTTTCTGATAAATTGGCCGATTTCCATGATGTTACACCCTTTTCCGATAAGTTGGCCAATTTCCCTACCATTACACAATGGTCGATTTTCATGAGGTTACACCATTTTCTTTTCCGACCATTTCATTTTCCATGCTGTTACACCTACCTTCGCCATTTTGGTTGAAGTACCTGCTGATACACTGATCACTGTTATTATTTCTTGCCACTTCACTCTTTCTTTTTCGCATTTTTGCCAATGCTGCTACTCCGGCTCTACAATATTTCCATGTTGTAGCACCACTGATTTGTCAATACCGCTGCTATCTGTATGAAAGTGTTGCTTCATCATTACTTGACTTCACATCCGGCGATTTCCAGTTGGTCAACTATAGAAAGCACTCCATCTTAGCTCCAGTTGTCATATCATCATTTCTCATGCCATCCTTCATCATCTCATCTACTCCATGTGACTTAGATGGTGGTTGGATAGTTTCGTTACTCCAACAGATTGTTTTTTGCATTAAGTTATGAGGTATGTAACTAATCCTACATGTTAAAGTAATGAAGATATAAAATCACGCTTACTCACCGGTTGTCCTAAATTGATACACCTAGAGACAATCCAATTAGTTGGGGGGGGGGATGCAAATCTAGCCGTCCAATCTACATTTTATACTCACCTCCACCACCTTTTCAACCACACTTCTTTTTGCTAAGACACTATATTCTTTCTGCAAACCACGTTCGAACTTGCTGCGTCTCTAGTTTAGGTGTTAGTTTCTCCTCCTACATGCCTGTTAGAATCTCAAGGGACATTATGGGAGGATCAGCTGTGAGGTATGAACCAACAAATCTAGAAACTTTGCTGTTACACCCAGAGGCCTACCGAACATTTCTCCAGGCTGGCTAGATATCGTATTTTAAGAAGCTGTAGGGGTTTAGTGAAGATGAGGTATTGGATTTTAGTCAAAATCTCACCAAAGGGTATTCAATGGTGAATGGGGTGAGGATTCCAGTGATAGAAGAAAGCATTATTGCTATGACAGGGTTGCCAACCACAAGAGACCGATGGTTTAATAGAAAAACACATCTTCCGGATGCACATAAGGGTTTCCTCATCGAGAATGAGAAAGTTCAGACCAAAGGCAAAGGTACAGATGTCAATTCCTTACTAGAGCCATGGGGGAAAGTTGCAATTTTTTTCAAAAGGTACATTACCTGCGAAGGCAGATACCAAGTTGTTTGTTTTTATGATTTCATCTTATTATCACATCTGCGACATCATAAATTTATAAACATTCCTTATTTTCTCCTCCATTCATTGCATAACATGGCTCAGTTGGTAAAAAAATCCAAGAACTGCCTTTCTAATCACAGACTCATTGGACTATTAATTCACAAAGGTATGGGCATTTCCAATAACCCATTACCTGTTGTAGCAGTCCAGCCACATTCTATACCTGTAGATATGATTGTGCCAGTACTTGAAAACAAAATCCATGGACCTCTTCTTGAGTCTCTACCCTCGGTTGCAACAACAGTCCAAACCCCTACTGTCACTGCCCGTAAGACGACTCAGAAAAGCCAATGCACAATCTAAGGCCATTCTAGCCCCATCCAGACAAGCCTCGATGGAGTTGAATTGGCATGGCCTATAGCTATGGTCGAGCCAACCACTGAACAACCAACTACTAGACCAAGACATGAGTCACAGCCCTTGGCTGCGACAACTCTCATTGCAAAACTACCCCCTTCTCCTAAAAAGAAAACCCCTGCTCCTATCTCTAGCTCACCTAGAAAGCGAACAAGGTCAGCACAGTCCACTGCAACAACAAGTCTGACTACCCCCTCTGTTGTTGCACTGACAATAACACAAGAGCCTGCTATTACTACAACAACCATTCAAGGCCCTACTATCACTGCCAATGGATTATCTCAGAAAAGAAAATGTCCATTCAAGGGAAAACGTAGGAAAGACCTTGAGCAAATTACATCAACCTCAAATTAGAGAATTCTACAGAGATACGTATACCTGGTTTTACTTTGTGCAAAGAACTTCAAGAAACTATTCTCTCAATTTAGACTGAATGTACTCAAATCGCAACAGAATCATCGGCTCCACCTAATGATTTTGTGCATCACATGTCAAGTGACAATGTATAGATCATAGCAGACCACGGTATACCATAATTTCCTCCTTGTGTGGTTGAGGAAGAATGCCCCATTCCTCCTCTAGTAACGAAGAAGAAAGCCCCTGCTTTCGTTTCTATTTGACCTAGGAGAAGAACCAGGTCCACCAGGTTTGCAAAAGCAACAATTGGATGGAAAGATATGGAACAGGCTAATCCTATTCTTCATCCACTATCCTCTATGGTTGATGAAGGGACTGTCACACAAGAACTAATCTCTTTTGACAAATTAACAGTGACAGTAGAGACAACTGCAAACGATGGGACTGGTCTACAAGAACAAGTCATGCATGATGTAGCTTCTCCACAAGAACCAACTGTCCAAGTCGAGATTGTTCCACAAGAACCAGTCATGACAGACACAGTTGTTACACAAGAACCAACTGCTCCACAGAGGACTGTTCAACCAGAGCTAGTAATGCAAGAAACAACTATTCCACAAGCAACAACTATTGATAGTATAGCTTCCACTTAAGAACCAACTACACATCATACCGAGGATGTGCCACTTGCCCAATTGTTTTCCCAAATTGAGAGGAAGATCAGGAATATAGAAAATTATAGAATTTCTGCACTAATAATAGAGAATGAAAACCTCAAAGCAGAGTTAAATACCCTAAAACAAGAAGTGGAAGCTGCTCGATAGAAGAATCCAGAAGGGATAACCTTGGACATCCTAGCACTGAAAAAAGCTGTTATGGACAGAAATAAAGAACTCATGTGCTTTGAGTGTGGAAAAATTTACTTTGAGGCAGGATATAAGATAGTAAAAGTGCCAGTTGATGAATGACCAACAACTCTCTCAGTCAAGACTGAACATGAAATTACTGCTACTCAAAAACCAGTAAAACAGAGGAGATCTCAACGCCATAAGATAGCTGCTAGTTTACTAGCAGCTTTCAAACAAGAACCTTTGTTTCCCTCATGAGTTGTTACTCAAGAAACTCAAACTGATTCTGTTCTTGAAGACAAAGAAACTCAGACAGATTGTTGACACAACAGATTTTCTTTTGGACACAAAATTTTTCCATACATGCACTTAGCAATTTCTCTTAGCAATTTTGCACTGGAGGAGCCAATCCCCTAATTCAGCTACAAAGTGAGGTTTGAATGTGTTTTTCATGAGGACATTGAATGTCTTCGGTTGGGGGCATGTTAGGACCCATAAATGTCCCTTTTTCACCACATCTTTTGCCCATTCAACCTTATCATTTCTAAGCTAATGCCTACTATAATGCGTGCTAAGACCATTTTTCCCAAGGTATGAATCATTCATCTTGATTTTATATTTTCATTTACTTAGCATGTTTTATTGGTAACATTTCACATGTTTTACCCATAAAATGATTCAACTAATGATCGAAATGTATAGAACAACCAAGTCTTGAAGAAGTGGCTACTGCTGTTACAGCGATGTGCCAATCTTGGAAGCTGTTACAACCATGCGTCAATCTTGGAAGCTGTTATAGCTATGCACCAATCTTGGAATCTATTACAGCTATGCATCAATCTTGGAAGCTATTACAACTATGTGCCAATCTTGAAAGATGTTACACAACTGCTGCAACAGGTTCCACCGATTCTGCTGTTACACGACTGTTGCAACAAATGCCACCGATCCTAAAGTTTTTACGTGACTGCTGCAACAAATGTTGCCAATCCTAAAAGCTGTTACACCTACTGTTACATGTTTTTGGTTACAATATTAGTTCTAGATCTTGTATTAATGATATCATACAAACAACTTGACAATCAGGGATTCTCAAGGTTGTTCTGATTTTGTTTTAACTAAATAACTCTGGCTTTAAATAGGAGAGATTTTGTAATCAAAAGGGATGGATTTTTGACTGTGAGAAAGTGAAGTGAAGTAAAGCTTATTGTACATGAACAATTTGGCAAATCAATAAAAGAGTGGATTGAGTTTCTTTAGTGGACTGTAGCCTATTTCTTTGAGTGGATTCAGTGAGAAGGAATGGGCCCACCTTCCTCATAGATTCCTCTCTGTTCTGAATTCCAGATTAGTTGTTTTAATATGAATGATTTATCTGTTAAACATTTCTAGAATACAATTGTTCTTACAGTCTAGTTCCTTCCTGTTAGATGCGCATAAATTTGCCTCATGAGAATTAGAAGTCGATTGCTGAACACTGCTGGAGAACTGCTTTCCCTTTTTCTGCATTAGATTAAAATATTGTTTCCAAGCAAAAAGAAAATAAAAGTGTGAATTACTTTCTTGCAATAAGTAGATTTACTTTCTGCAAATAGTATAGAACTTCTTCCTGCAAAAGTAAAATAGAAAGTTAGACTAGAGTAGGTAATCCAGGGTTCTTATACACTCATTAGTTTAGATTTCAACTATGATTTCAATTCTATAGAACTCCAGCTGTATCAACACAATTGTGTTAGTGATAATTCTTGTTTCTTTTTAAACTTCCCTACTACAATTAGATTAGTGTTGCTTTCATAATCTAGCATAGACCATGCACAATTATCTTGAAATAACAGACTTCCCTGGGTTGACAATTTATATTGAACACCTTAATTTTCTATTTATTTAGACAATTAAAGTGCCCAACAGATGGAAGGGAATGTTGAGTATGAAACTCAGAGTAGGATGAAAAAAGGCTTGGAATACAAGGGAGAAATTCTGGCAGAGTTCACTTGCCTCTTCTTTCACATATCCAAATGACCCCCCTAGGGCCCTTTTTGTATGTAGAAATGATGGTTATTCGGTTTTTAGAAGGGATACAAGAGGTAAAATGGTTGTGCAACCTAAAATAGCCCGTAAAATCCACTGAAAAGCATGGAATTTATATTGTTTTGCAATTTTTTAGAGTACATGCGATATTTCAGGTATTAAGCTAGCATATGTACATGGAATTTTAGGTACAGAGCTAGCATATGTACGCACTCTGCATATGTATCAGGGCACATACACCATAGAAAAAAAATTTTTTTTGAGAGGAACTACAACGAAAAGGGTTGGCAGATGTGTGAATGAGTATGCCAACACCAGGAATGCATAGTAGTGGCATTTTGAGTTATAACACCTACAAAATAAAATAAGACAAAAATAATACAGTGACTAGAAGGACCCCCCCTAATATATATCAACATATCTTCCTTGGATATTTCTACTCTTGCAATAATTTTGGACACAAAGAAATACATTGTAAAGCCTATAGAAAGTACAATGCTAAAAATGTCCAAAGATATAAGAAAAACAAGAATAATGCAGAGAAAAGAAACTATAATTCATTCTATCCTTTACAAGATTGCAATGTCACAAGTGAAAAAATTATGGTCATAAATCCAGTGAATGTAGATTTCCAATGTAATCCTTGAAGACAACAATTCCCAACAATAAAGATAAAAATAAATGGAAAGAAAAATATGTGGAAGAAAAGATAACATAATGTAAAGAAGCCTTGTATGCCAAGAACACAAAGTGTCAATGGTATATTGATAGTGTATGCTCTAAGCATATGACAGGATATAAAAAAAAAAATTCTCAATATGAAAAAGAAGGAAAAAGGAAGTGTCGCATTTGGAGATAATGTATCTACCAAAATACTTGGAAAATGCACAATCACTTTGGGAAACAAGAAAAATAAAGAAGAAATTATGCTACTAGTTGAAATATGAAGCCTTATATTCTATGTGTAAGACAAACTTGTGATTAAGGACATATACTCATTTTTTACTCCCAGAAATGTGAAATCATGAAGGAAGGATCAAGAAAATTAGTAGTTATTGCACCAAGAACCTCAAGTAATGTATATATTTTAGATATTAAAGAAGAAGAAGAATGCTACATGAGTCAAGTAGATGAAAGTTGGTTGTGGCACAAAATAATGGGACACTTGAGCTTTAAAAATATGATCAAATCTAGTAGAAAGGAAGCAATGAAGGACATGCCAAAGATTATAAAACCTTTTGACCCTGTTTGTAAGCATTGCCAACTTAGGAAGTAGATGAAAATCGGATTCAATACAAAATAATACTCTACATCATGACCCTTGGAGCTTTCTCACACTGACCCCTATGTACCTACTAGGACTAGAAGTATACAAGGGGAAAATTAATTCATGTTGATTGTTGATGACTATACAAGGATGATCTGGGGATACCTCCTCAGAGAAAAACCATAGGAATTTGAAAAGTGTAAGGCATTCAAATATTATGTGGAGAATGAGACAGATGTTAAGATCAAATGTCTAATATCAGACAATGGAGGAGAATTTACCTCTAACGAATTCAATAATTTTTGTGAAGATCATGGAATCAAGATACAATTTTTAGCTCCAAGAATTCCTCAACATAATGGTTTTGTTGAAAGGAAAAAAAAAACTGTTCAAGAGTTTGCAAGAACAATGTTGAATGAAGTCAAACTTCCAAATAAGTTTTGGAGAGATGCAATATATACAACAATTCACATACTCGACTGAGCACGACTTAGAGTTAACCATGACAAGACACCTTATGAGCTATGGTTTGGCAGACCAACACCAGTCAAATAGTTCAAAGTCTTTTGGAGGAATGCTATATTACGAGGCATGATGATAACCTAAGAAAATTTGATTCCAGATTAGATGAGGGGATATTTCTTGGTTACTCACCAAACAAACCTATGAGCACTCCCATGGTTACAAGATGTAAACTAAGCTTATATGATGAAGGTAGAACAAACCATGTATAGATCAATGGTTAGTAGCCTGTTATATGCAACAACAACAAGACCTGATATCATACAAGATGTAGGAATAATATGCAGATTTCAATCTGCACCTAAAGAGACTCATTTGAAGGCAGTAAAAAGGATATTCAAATATCTAAGAGCTACCTTGGACGTTGGATTGTGGTATCCAAAAACAAAATATTTTACATTAAATGCATACACTGATGCATATTGGGCTGGTAGTGTGGATGATAGGAAGAGCACCAGTGGAGGAGCATTCTTCCTAGGAAAGTGTCTAGTATCATGGATAAGTAAGAAGAAAATATCTATATGACTGTCAACAACAAATGTTGAATAAATTGTTGTTGCCACCTGCTGCACTCAAGTAATTTGGATGAAACAAAACCTAGAATACCTACAAGTAAATTATGATCATACAATTCTTCTTAATTGTGACAACACTATTGCTATAAACCTCTCTAAGAATCATGTTATGCATTCTAAAACCAAACATATCCCAATTAAATATCATTTTCTGAGAGATTAGGTTTCTCAAAATATAGTCAAAGTGGAATGTGTTGATACTAAAGAGAAAATTGCAGACATATTCACAAAACCTTTACCCAAGAGTACTTTTGAACACCTTAGACAAAAATTAGGGGTAATCTCCATATCTAATTGAATTACACAAGTTTCATCATAGGAGGAGTACACGAACATGGGGAGTATAACCTTAGGCAGAGCAAAGAAACATCCCTTCTATCATTGTTGTCAAAGGGGGAGGAGAAATAGTAAAACCCAATTAAGAAATAAGGGGTTTTTACTATGTTTCCATCAAGTCCAAAGGGGGAGAATGTTGGACATGGTGTTGGCATTGATGTCAAAGGAGATCAGTATGCTCAATATTGGACATAATGTTATGAAGTTGACACTAATGTCAAAGAGGGTATCTGATGTTGGTATTGGAATTGGCCAATATTTCAACATTAAAGACATATCAACAAGCAGATAATGGTTTGGAACTTCCATCATAGTAATTCAAGTAGTCACCTTGTTTTTCTCTCACCTCATATTCTTTCTAAGTTAGTAGTCACTTTTCCTTTCCTCTTGCAAAAATGTGTGAAAACCAAAGTTTGACGCCTAATTATCTCATTTTTTTCTTCCAATGATCTAGGTGGATATCGGTGGCCACCCACCTTTTCCAACTGGCTCAAAACAATTTTCTGGCAATTTTGGCAATTTACTATTTTTAGCATTTTTTAACTTCCGGGGCCATTTGGAGGGCCCAAATGAAGGTTTTTTGAGATCAAGGTTACAAATGATATCCTACAGCACTATTGATCCCCCAAAATGAATATCCTCAATGATACCTTTCCAATGATCTATCATACGCCTAAAACGGAGTTCGTATGCAAAAGTTACGACCCCAGGAAGTTAATGTACTAACTTACCCAAACGGGGCCCACATGAATTTTGGCGCTTCATCTCCTAGGGTTAGGTTTTTGGATGTCTAGGGTTTTTGGCATTCCTTTTTATTGTAAAAATTCCTTCAGAGCCTCATTGTAATCATCTTTTTGCGAATGCGAGTAGCCGTCACATCTCTTCTCAGAGATAAGTTGCCACCATTCTAGCGAGTTTTTCACTCTATATTTTTATAGTCTCTGTACATTTATTTGATTAATAGAAATCATGTATTACTGTATATCTATGTTTATGGTTGCATATCTGATGCATTTCTGTTATATTATTGAATATCTACGATATCTCTGTGAATTTCTTTATTATATCTCTGCTCTCATTTCGTGCTGAAAATAATCTGGATTAGTGGTATCAGAGAAGGCTATTCTTGATCATTTTATTTTTTCAGTGCATATCCTCGACGAATTTCAAGTATACCAATTTGGGTCTCAAGCTTGTCTCTCTTGAGGACAATCTCTCTCGCACACCCAAGAAACCCTCAATGGCAGAAGAAAAGAAAAATTACAGAGCAGACGATCCTATAAGTCTGTTGCTTGAGCAAGCTCTCACGCGATAGAGGGACAAAATGATGGATATTTTTTCCCACATCCTTTAATGCCTCCTGATAGCTTCAGGCACATCTTCATCAAGCGACCACTTCGGAGGCACCTCACCTTTTAAGGTACAGGTCAATTTTGATATTCCTATATTTGAAGGTCGGATAGATGCAGATGCCCTAGATAAATGGTTAAATCTGTTAGAAGGTTATTTCTCTGTTCACAATATTTTCAACAGAGAAAAGATCATCTTCGCGCTCCTTAAGGCTCTCCCCCATGTCAAACATTGGTGGAAAACTTACTAGGAGAAGTGTTCCACAAAGGAGTCTGGAATATATGGGGCTGAGCCTAGTTGGGATTTTTTTATGGATATGGTAAAGGAACAGTATTACCCTGTTGGCAACTGTGAGGACCAGTACATGAGATGGATCACGCTGCGATAAGAGAGGGGCCAAGTAGTTACAGAGTTCACCAATACCTTCCATACCTTGCACACCAAGCTGGGTATCAAAGACTCTAAACGACATTTGGTTCTGAAATACCGTGGGGCTCTACACATATACATCTAGACTGAAATGGATTTTCTAGACATCTCATCACTCGGTGTTGCTTATCGATATGCTATTAAAATCGAGCAGAAATTTAAGCATAAAAAAAATGGGAGTTTGGGTCTGCAAATCCGCAACAACCAAAGTATGACAAAGACGACCCTAACAAATAGTCTCCCGAATACCAGTCCAAGACACAAGAAAAGAAGGGTTACGGGAATACCAAGAAGGACACTGGAAAATGGTTTGATTTCCACAAAAGAACCTGGCACAAAATCGATGAATGTCGCTAAAACCAATCATTGGTGGCCAAGATAAAAAACAAGGAGCCGAACCCTGATTCAGAATCTGATTTTGAAAATACTGGTAAAGGACAGATCATTGACGCAGACCCCACTGCTATTGTCGTGACCACATAAATTCAACTAGAAGAACCAACAGATCCTGAAGAGGGGGAGCACCTTTTTCATTCACAGATCTGGGTGAAGGGGACCCCGCTACATTTTATTGTTGATAGCAGAAGCTAGAAGAACTTCATCTCAGCAGAGGTCGTCAAACAGTTGGGATTGTCGACAACACCACACCCGCAACCATACAACATTGGGTGGCTTTGCCAAGGATGAGATCTTCGTGTCATCCAACAGTTTCGATTGTCATACGACATCCAACCCTTCAAGGTTGAGGTATTATATGATGTTTCCCCACTGGATGTCTGTGATGTTCTCTTGGCCCAACCATATATGTGGAAGCGCCATGATGTTTATGAGTCTTGACCCCACAATGTCATTATTTCTATGGGGGGTCATCTCTATAGAATACCAGAGGTAGTTCCAACTACTTTTCCACCTAAAAAGTGCTGCAAGGTAGTATCTCATACTGCAAAATTCATCTTCTTCACAATCTTTTCAAAAGGGGTATAGAAGGACACTACAGCCTCACCCCAAGCACCTTCTATCCAATAGAAGCAGGCGGAAAAGGTTGCAACAAAGCGCAAAGATTCCTGCTGCACACTTTCCTCTCATGTAGCTCGACTTGTTGAACAGGCTCAGCCTCAACAGATTCGTGACAGACTTCCACAAACTGAGCAGCGCAATGTCTCCAGCAAGGCAAGAAACTCACCAAGATTTAGATTTAGCAAATGCTTTTCCCTCTCCCCTGGGAGATCAACACAATGGAGACCATTTCTTCCTAAGGAGGGAGGATTGATCCAGGTGGATATCGATGGCCACCCACCTTTTCCAACTGGCTCAAAACAATTTTCTGGCAATTTTGGCAATTTACTATTTTTAGCAGTTTTTAACTTCCGGGGCCATTTGGAGGGCCCAAATAAAGGTTTTTTTGAGTTTGAGGTTCTCAATTATATCCTATGGCATGAGTGAGCCCCCAAAATGAATCACCTCAATGATACCTTTCCAACGAGCTATCATACCCCTAAAACGAAGATTGTATGCAAAAGTTACGACCTCGGGAAGTTAATGTACTAACTTACACAAACGGGGCCCACATGATTTTTGGTGCTTCATCTCCTAGGGTTAGGTTTTTTTATGTCTAGGGTTTTTGGCATTCTTTTTTATTGTAAAAAGGCCTTCAGATCCTCATTGTAATCATCTTCTTGCGAATGCGAGTAGCCATCACATCTCTTCTCAAAGATAAGCTGCCACCATTCTAGCAAGTCTTTCACTTTGCATTTTTATAGTCTCTGTACATTTCTTTGATTAATAGAAATCATGTATTACTATACATCTGTGTTTATGGTTGCATCTCTGATACATTTATGTTATATTATTGAATATTGGTGATATTTCTGTGCATTTCTTTATTATATCTCCGCTCTCATTTCGTGCCGAAAATAATCCGGATCATCCAAGCATTTCTTTAATTTCATTGTCCACAAGAGCCCATTCCTAGTCCTCTTTTAAGGGAAAATGCAATTTACTTTTATGAACTTTACATATATTATTCTTTTTAACAAAAAAATCTATTATTTTTTGAGGTTCCCAGAGAACTATTTGGGACATTACATTAATTATTTCTCATACTTTTAAGTTTAAGCATGAGATTCAAATGTGTCCATCAAAATACTTTTTGGATCTTAATGGAATGATTATTTAAAGTTCTATTCCACATGCAGTCCTTATATTCTTTCCTTATTCTAAATAACGTGTCTTACTTTGATGAATACTATGATAGAAATGTTGTTTTATGAGATCATTTACTATCTTGGTTCATAATCTTGTATTATAATGCACATATTTACTTTCTTTAAGAATCCTGGTCCTCTCATGTACTCTTTTCATGTGAATATTTGTTTCAAGAATAAGCATGGTCCTCTCTTAGGCATATTTATATTTTTTAATATTATTTAAATATAGAGGAGTACCACCTCTTTAAAAACCTAGGGGGATTTATCCTCGTGATGTTGTATTAAAGACTGTGAAACCGTCTTTTAGATCATGGAACTTAGGAGTCAATGTCATGGATTTATGCATAGTAAAAAATGCATATTAATTGTTTTCCAGGTAGGACATATGTTGCAACTTCTGTCCAGTAGAAATAATGGGTTATAGGTAACCGATAATAATATATCGGTGACCGCACTAACTCCACACATACTCCTAGATTTAATTAGCAATGAGTCGAGACTCGAGAGTCAGTGGGTGGAAATAAAGAATATTTTTCTTGCATGTTGAATTGTAATCGTATCTCATCTCATATCATGCTTCTCTTCTAACTCCACCATCTTGTCCCTTCTCAATTTGACAATCCACGCAAAACGACTATTGATATATTCTAGTAAGTTACTATTGAGATCTTTATCAACAATATATCATCTATGATTTCATTCAATAAATCATGAGCATATAACCATAAGTAGTACCATTCAACAACATCACATCAAATACACAATACACTATAATTTACGTGGAAACACAAATGGGAGAAAACCACAGAATGATTTCTTATATATATCAAGATTACATTCATAGGAAGCACCAACTTCCAAATTCTCCAACACCAATTGGAAGGAGGCTCCAATCCCCTATTTACAGGCTCCAACCTAAAGGAAGATACAACTCCCTCATTTACCAGCTACAAATGGAAGGAGGCTCCAACCTGAAGGAAAATCCAACTCCCTATGTTCTCTGGCTCCAAATAGAAGGAGGGTATGAGCCCTTGAATTATAGGCTCCAACATGAAGGAAGCTCCAACTCCTTGCATTCTCTGGCTCCAACCGGAAGGAGGCTACAACCCCCTTTCCTTGCCCCATCCTGCCACCTTGAAATAAAAGTGTAGACTCAAATTGTCACTACCACTGATATTTCCACTACCACTATCACTGATATATCAACTTGTCACTATAGCTATCACATCAACCTGTAACTACCACTATCTCTGTCACTGTAATTGATATACAACCATCAACCTGTGTGTCTCAACAATGTACGAAATCATGTACCAAATACCTGTACCATACCATGCATCAACCATGTACCAAAACTTGTACCATACCATGCATCAAACATGTACCAAAACCTGTACCATACCATGCATCCAAGTTGTGCCTCAAAGCATATGCCCAAATCTCCAAAACATGCTTCAAGCACGTATCATAACATCAAGACATAACCTATATAAAAACATGCCACTGATTCTATAATAGAACTTTTGCATCGGATCAAATACACTCATACCTTCTTCATCTTCAACAACAAAAGAATAACATCTTCATCAACATTTACCTTAGTCTCGTGGGACTAGTTTTTGGATTAGTCAAAAAACCTAACTTTAAACAAGCATAACTCGATACATGTAATGAATAAAGGTACGAAAATTTAACCACATATACTATGATATATTTCTTCCATATTATAAAAATTTCATGGGATGAAACTTCTCAGAACACAAGTTATAACAAAAATGGAAAACCTTCCTGATTTCTATCCTATTCTAGAGAGTGAACTCGTAGAGCATGACTCATGATTAATATTTTCAATATGGTTCTAAAACTCACACACAACTTACTACGTACTGTACTCTTTTCAATGAAATTGGTCTCGCATAATTTGGATCCTCTATGAAGAATTTATGACAGTTTTACCTAGAAAACCTATTTGAGACTAACTTCAGGACAAGTCAAAAACCCTATCTTCCACAGAGTGTATCACCAAACGTACAACGACCAAGAATATGAAATTTTTACTGCAGATACCTTGAAATGGCTTCTCAACATCCTCCAATTTTCACTATTTGAATCATTCTAGAAAAAATGGCAAGATGACCTTTAAACAACATACCTTAGAACACATCATCACAAGACTTCATCCTCCCTTGGAATTTTTCCCTTCTTCACTTCATCTTGCCTCTAAAATTTTCCTCATATATCCTTGGTTACCTTAGATAAAAATCACTTGAATTGATATAAAAAATGAACTCCTAGGTGCCTTATTTATACTTTTCAAGTGCCTTCTTTTGGGGCTAACTTGTAATTGTTTTACCTTTTTTCCTAATTTTAGGGTCAACTCATTATTTCTTGTTACAAATGTTTTTCCCTTTAATTAATGAATTTTTTACCCTTTTCCTAATTTTAGGGTCAACTCATTATTTCTTGTTACAATTGTTTTACCCTTTAATTAATGACCTGTAATTGTTTGGGGCTTCCAACTTCTAGAGGGCGTATCTTTTCAAATGTGAGGAACCACATGGTGTACCACCTACTTTTGGAAATGAAATCATGAGGAATATCCATTTGTTAGGGTTTTGTATATACTTGAATTTTTCTTCAACCTCATTTTCCTCAATCAACTTCAGGCTCCATAAACACACCTTCGGGGCTTCGTGTAGACTTCATCAAATACACCCATCACATATGTTGACATCATTCACTTCTATTGACATTAATGACAACTAATTTACCATCAATATTGACCACAACTTTGGGGCATATCGACTTCTCCAAAGGTTGACATCAATGAAAACCAACTGTCCAATAGTCCAAACATCAATTATACAGGGAAGACCATTGAGCATGTGTATATCATTATATCCCTTCCATATCCAACAACAACATGGCCTTACACATGGCTAGCTGTATTGGAATTCATTTTTATAGTAGAGTATGCCTCCTCACTTGACTTGGTTATGATCTCATAACCAACATGACATACCATGTATTTCAATTTCCTATAATTTATTTCATGTATTAACAACATTTGTATACTCAATGCTCTCTGCCTATACTACATCAATTCAAATATTGAAATTTAGAGAGGGAATTATTACCTTAATCCCCTTAAGAATTTATGCATCATAAGAAACCAAATTCATACTTGCATGGTTGTTATCAAATTACTTGATGCTAACCAATCCACTGATATTTTGTAGAAGCTTGCAGGCTCCCTTCACTAACCTTTTGATCAACATTCTTACCATCCTCATTTTTTTTCATACAGATGGTTTTCATATGAAGTGACACCACCATCAACATCTTCAACCATTTTATAATATTTTTTCCTGTATACATAATCCATCATTAGTCATATTCAATTAGCATAATGTCATTATTTCATATACAACAATAGACTACGCATAGTCTACAAGCATGTCATGTGCATGTCCATGCATTACCACATGCACTAATGCACATCAATATGCATCAAACATTCAATCTCATCATTCCTACTAATGCATATTCATTTTAACTTCATTGTATACATCATGTATCACTTCCATCATGTACTCCAATGCATATATGTTTCTTCTTGTTTTGTTCCATGTAGTTGTTCTTGAATCCAACTATATCCATGTAGCCTTGTGAACTATCATTATGCTCATTTTTGCACCATTGTTTCATGATCTGAACATTTTCCAGCCAATCCCCCCTTGGACATCTTGAAATTTCAACCAATATTCCCTATTGGAAAATGCTTCCACCTAGGAAATTATGTTCCAACCTTACCTTTCCATAACTTTCCAGTACCTTGTAATGAGATAGTTGATATCATTCCATCACCTTGATACTACATTATTTTCCAGCCAAATTAACAATTAACATTATGATATCCATTGTCATTATCTCTAGTTGTCCATTGGATTTTGTTCAGTTTTAAAATACTTTTCTTCACTTAATTGAGTAATTCCCTGTGAATCCCCGTCATTTCCACTCATTACCAAACTTATTCTTATGGAATTCTATAGTTCTATATTAGCACCTTCAAGTGAATAAACCTTCAGTAATCTATCCTCTAATTCTTTGCACTTGTACATTGCTTCCACTAGGCACTCTGATAACATAAGTGGATTTATTTATTTGAATACTTCAGCCATAGTTTCTAATTCATAACTAGAAGCCCTTATAATTCCTCATAGACAAGTCCCCAGAGATGATTCACCCATCCCTATGAGTCACTCATTATGTCATGAGATCTTGGTTTTGTTTTGCAACAAGATTTGCAGTCATCACTACATTTCCACCTTTAGGGATATGGAGGCTTACCTTGCCTTACTATTCTCATTGATGACACTCTTGACCTATTGGCTTCATGTTTCTGAAATAATTCTTGTTGATGTTCCTTTGCAAGTCATTCATACTTTATACCAGCTAAATATTAACTTGGATATTCCCTTCCTGAATCCCTTATCAACTTTCCATTACCTCCTCTGTAGTTCTGCACTTCCCTCTACAATTTCTTTATTTTCTCACCTAACTCTACAATATTGTCCCTGCTTCCATGTCCATTGGAACCTGGAATTATAAATACTTTAGTACTCGAATGGACTATTGGAAGATTGATTATTGTCATTGATGTCAACCCTAGTCATGGGTTTTGGACCGCAAGATTGATAAAGGTATTTGGACATGAAGGAAAATGCACATGCATATACAA
>SNQJ01S0025256.1:38858-48949 GCA_010110895.2 Picea sitchensis
AAAAATCCAATGTACTTAATCATCCCATCAATAGGTTCTTGACATAACATTCTCTACTTGAGTGTTCCCTTGGTCATCAACAATACCCTGTTATTTAAAACTCAACCCCTATTTATTTTCCAAGTTGACACACTCTAAATGCAACTCTATACCTCTACATAGGCACTATCATTAGTATATGCACTCTTTGTTACCTAATAGTGACATATTTCCTTTACCTATATAGAAATGTTTTCCCAAAATTGACATTGTTTGGAAACTTTCACATTGAGAAATTGCATGGTTCAAAAAGTTTATTTTCCCTTTTTCATGTAGATTTACCAAACAACTAGATGCTTCCTTAGAGAACTAAATCCTTCTATCATGTTTTCCTCTAGATTTCCTTTCCAATGACTATACTCATGCCTTATTTTGATTTCAGATATGAAAGTTATGGCTCTCTAAAATCAACTGTTTCATCCTTTTTGTGCTTGCTTCACTGGTATCAAAAATCCCAAGGGCTAACTTCTACGTCTTGTAGAAGAAAATATGGAAATATTTTTTTGTTATTATATCAGATGATGATACTATTCATGATTTTGAATGCACATAAACTATCATATTCAATATTTGATGCTCCTTCCAACTTTTGCATCAATTTGTATTTGGAAACTTTGTCCTTTTTCATTTATTTTTAGTGAAAAACCGTTATCTCCTAAATGGAGCAAAACTGACAAAAAATCCCTAAATACAAAGTTGTCTAGATTGATGAGCATATGAACTGTTGAATAAATAAATTTTTCTATATTGGTGATACGGGGTCCCTTTTCCTCCTTCGAAGATTTTAGATATCCCCAAAATGCATCCGAGAATAATTGATTTTGCCCTGTTTGGGCATATCCACACCAAACCATTTTGAATTTTTCCAGGAGTCCAAATGGGTATCTTCATGCCTAATTTTTGAGCTATTTATAAATATTTCATAATTATATGATCCCCAATTACTGATTATGACCAGATCTTCAAAATTCACTAATTTATTTTTTTCATAAAACAAAAGAAAAATTATCTAGCCATCCTCACTAACATTCTTGTATCCCTCTTGATTGAAGAAACACCCCTTAAATTTCATCCAAATCTGAGTTAAATTATCTTGTATAGGGACATTCCTCCCAGTAGGCCAACCTTGAGCTGAGGCTATGAGTCCAAAAGGAGGTTCGACCCTCTTAACTATCCACTCTTCAATTTCAGCAACCCAAAGCCCAAGTTCTACTCCAACAAAAATTCCAATCCACCAACGCTCTTCCCTTAAACCTACACAACCCAAGGAATGGGATCCCCCTTCCCTACCACACAGTCCCTTGGGCCTTCCCACTTTTCTCTAGGGCTTCAACACACTTGGATGGCCAGGAATATCACAGTTGGGGACTCCAAGAACTCTCATTTTCTATAGGAGTGATCATAATATCCTTCTCGAGACTCTTGATCCATTTCCTCAACAAGTAATTAAATTATAGTCTTACATCCTAATTCTTGGCACAAACATCATCCCTTTCATGGATATTTTAACATACACCATGGATGGTTCTCTTTCCTAGCACTTAACTCTGCTCTTCCTTCCCAAAACCAACATGTCAAATTGACCAAAAAAGGAGCTCAAATTTCCTTTTCTTATCATGCAAGATTGACTCTCACATTTCCCAAAAATTGGTTGTACTCATCCCATGTTGTTATAAATTAGTGAGTTGACCTTTCCCGCCTACCATTCTTATATCACTTTAATATCTCTTTTGATATTTAAAAGGTAGTAAACTTTAATATGAAATGTCTTGGATTAATATAAATGGGTAACCCCTTGGACCCCTCTTTATCCCCCTCTCTTGTGGAAACATAGCCACTCGTTGTTACCATATTTATTGTACCGCAACCAATGATTATTATTTTTATTAATTATTTCAATGTACAAAATACATAGTTCGACACTCAACTATATTAATCAATAGGGGCTCTTCACCCCCAAAATATTGGCTCAGTATCCTAAACCACAATTACATAATTACATAATAATCTGTGGGTATTAAAACCAAGGATGTTACAATACTCATGGTGGCCACTGTTGAGGTTGAACGCGCAACCTCATAAATTTTTAGGATCAGAGGAGGTTGGATGATTAATTACATTACAAGGCATAACTTAGCACTCTATTACCTTATCACACACAAACTTTGAATTATAAATGCACCTCTTTCTTAGGTTGATCCAATTGCAAATAATGGTTTCACACTAAATTTTGTTTCATCCCATTAGGAAAAAAGGAGTGACGAAACTTTGGAATGACCACATTTGATTCTTTCCTAGAAAAATGTATATCTTCCAAGGAAAACCTCATAGAGAAAATCAAGGATACTTCACCCATCGATGTAGACTAGTACGCCTCACTTAAGGGAGTTTGAATGGAGGACCCCTTGGCCCAAAAATAGAAAAATGTCCAACAATATTGGCCACTGTTGGGTTCTTTTTTCCAATTGGGTGAGAAAAAAGATGCCCCTTAACCAACTAGTTAGGCAAGAAAGACAACATAGCAGTTTGTTAGTTGATTAGTGGATCAACTAAATAGAAAACAAGAAATAAACAACAAAGCAATAAAAACTAAACTAAGCATGCATATAATATCGAACATAAATTTGCAAATAAGACAAAGGTATAACTGCCAATGGAAAGTGGTATTCAAATTTATAACAACTAGGAGAAAAGTGGGACTTATGAGTCCCCTCTTCCTCCTTGGGAGGGCTCTTGAGTCCCCCAAATATAAAGCTTTCTCTCTTCTAACAATGGATAAAAATGGAAATACAATGGTGAAGACTTGATTGTTGAAATTCTCAAGAGGAGAGAGGTGCAACACTTGCTATGAATGCTCAAATATTTCTAGGAGAAATATGGATTCTCTAAGACAAATTGAATAGCTTAACAATACTCAAAATACTTCTCTTTCTTTGGACACCTTGGTCATGTATTTATAGGACCAATGCAGAATTTTTACTAGCCTTCTCATAGTGTGAATGGGAAGCATTTTAGGGTGCTTCCCATCCTTTTAGTAGCCCCAAGGAAATATTTTGGGTTGATATTGTGGTCTTGTCATGGGACACTTCGACCTAGAAGTGGTTGAGGCCCGACCAAATGCATTAATGCCCCATTTTCACATTTGCATGGGTTCTTGTGGAGACAATTGCATGGTATACATAATTTGTGCATGCAATTTTGTGTTGGCTAACACGAATGTGTGGAAGTAAGACTTGGTAAATTTGCACTGAAATTCAATGACTATTTGCATAGGTTTTCTTGCTGAATAGGTTCTATAAATGCTTGAGGTGTGCTTATTGATGTGTTGTGCTAGTATTGTCTTCAACCATTTATTGTATTGTGATGACTTTTTGTTTTGGTGGATTTGTGATAAAATGGAAAAAAAATGATGCTAATTCATAGGTGACAGAGTCAGGATCTCTATGCCATGAACAATGTGAAAAATGGAGCTCCTAAGCTCCTGAATGAGGGTGGTGAAGTTTGAGAATGGGGCGTATATATGGGTGTGGTGCCCATAATGAAACCTCATTTGTACTTGCATGTGTTGAGGTTTGAGGTTGAGTTTTTGGAGCATTGTTGATCGATATGAGAGCGTGGGGACACTATTTCGACTGGCGAGAGAGTCTGGTAAGTGGTCTAGACGTACCAAATATGTTTATTTTTGTATTTTTTGAGTTGGGGGCTGTATGGAGGGTCGTACGACCATTTTTATGTGTGTTTAGGATGACATGCTCAGTAAAAAATTGGGTTGCCACACAGTTTTGTGCATAAGTAATTTCTATAGTCGTGCACAATGTGCATGACTGTGGAAATTTCCTCCATGCAAGAAGGCCCGTGGATGAAGGTTTTTTGTGTGCGTGACAACGCAATTGTCAATGGGACAACCGTGATAATTGGGCATAATTGTGTAAGGAACAACCATGCATTTGTGCGCTATTGTTTGTGATACATTCGTGCAACTATGTGTGCTTATCTATAGTACAACTGCATGGAAACAATGCATTTGTTTGTGGGATAGTTGCACGAATGTGTGCACCTATCTAGGAAACAATCGCACAAAGGCACATGCTTGTGTAATGATATAGACGAGCAATGGGAAGTGTTTTAGTATTTTTTTATTTGTACTTGATGATGTGAACTGACTCCAATTTATGGATTGGGTGGAGGCGTATGAGGACAGGTTTCCTATCCAATGGAGAGAGACATATTGGGATGCTCTTTGTAGAGAAGCAGGGGAGGATCACCATATTCAATGTCGATTGGCCTGAGTGGGCCTGTTGATATTTTTTTATTTCTCACTGATACAATCATATGAGGTGCTCATACAGTTCAACATTGGTATGTGGAGTATGAAGCGACAACTATTTATGGTGCGGGGTCGTGAGATTTGTATTATAGTGGACATAGAAATTTATTTCATCATAGGGCTACGTTTTTTAGGGATAGAGTTAGATACCCAGCCTCGAATTTTTCCTGGGGTGAAAGTTTCTATGATGGAGAGACGACATTGCTCACAGGAGGGGTCAATGAGTGGATGGTCTATCAACATAGGTGCAATTGATTCACTAGAGACCCAAGAGTTTTGTGTCATGGTTGTGAGGATATTTGGGTCACTGTGGACCCAATGCATTTCCAGAGTGCACCTTGATATTGTAGAGAGGGCAATGGATGGGTGGTTGTATGCATGGGCACTCTTGATGCGTGCGTGTATGGTGGCACAGTTAGGTATATGTGATACTACGATGATAGGGGGTTTCATGTTTGGGTCTTTCCTTTGTGCGTTCTTTTTGGAGAGGGTGATTATGTTACGCCCTCAAGTGATATTGGATTCTCCTTCGATGCATGACCCTCGAGTGATGCAGTGGGTACAATTAATGGATCTTCATGGGGGTGGGGAGGGAGGGAATTACTTTACACCCACTTTTGAGGGAGTTTGGATACATACTTCGTAGACTATTCTGGATTTCCCTTATTCAGGGATATATTTTCACCACCATCCAGTCACCAAGTGAGTTATGGGATCATTGAGGTATGTTGGTATTGTGTTGTATGTCTAATATGTTGCGATTTGTGATTTTTTATATTAAAAAAGATTAATGGATCTTTATGTGTGATGTTGTATATGTTGGTCCAAACGACCAGGAGATGGACTTCGTTGGTGTTGGAGAGTAGGAGGAGAGGGAGGCAGAGGGTAGAGCTAGGCAATGTTGCCACTATGATGACCCTGGGGTAGGTCCATCTCATGCTCCTTTGAGGGAGGAAATGAACACCATGGATCGAGATATGGACGATCTACAGAGTAAATTCGAGGTAGTGTTGGAGGGTGTTCCCGAGGATTGATGGCCACATATCCAGGATGGTCAAATGCTGGAGCAGTGCGTAGGTGGGGATAATGGATGGTGATACTTGGTTCAACGGGAGATAGTGCAACATGAAGTGGTGACCGACTGCATCTCTAAGAGAGAGATTCCCCTAGGTGGGGGATGGGGAGATCCCCCGGCTAGTTGAGATCCACCGATAGACCCACTATCTGGTGATGTTTTAGAGCTATGGGCACCATAGGTGCCAACTCTATGTTGTATGGGATTTGTCCACATTTTGTACAATGTATAGGAGTTATGACTCCCATTTTGTATATGTTGAGGGAATATGTATGATACTGGGGCCCAACCATGGGGCCAAGGAGATTGTATATTTTGGATGAAACATTGATGTCACCATTTATATATATGGATATATTTTTATGATGATGTTTTTAGTTTTTGGAGTGTATGTGCTTTTTATGATTTTGTTAACTTATTTTGATGTGAGATGAATCAAATGTTGAAATTAAGTGTATGTGTATGTTTAATGTGATAAATTCCAATTGAGTACTTGATTTTCCATGGTATCTGTGACTTGGTTTAATATTTTAGGTATGTGTGCGAATGTAATGGATTCAAAATTTCGAGTGAGAAGTTTAACTTGTAGATACTTGCGATATAGGAATGGATCATGGACGTGATACATGTTGTTCAACTGTATGACAATGAGTTGGGAATCTACAAGGATGCTTAGGTGACGAATATGGTAGGGACTGGCTTCTTCGAGAAGGCTAATGACAACAACATACTCATCTTGGTTATTGGTGGTGGGACCTAGACATATACCGCTAGAGTGGAGTAGTAAATGGTCGGGGGTGTAAAGGGTCCAAGATGTTGAAGAAAGATTCTAAGTACAACGACTGGCACCATCGATGTACCCAATGCAACAAGAGGGTGGAGGATTCATTTGTCAAAACAAAGACAAAGGATTAGGCCTATGTTGTGATAGGTTTTGTTTTTTGAAAAAAAAGAATAATAACACTAGGAAAGTACAAGAAGAACCTAACATAGAGTGGCTACGCTTAAGGGTAGAAATTATTCAAGTATAAACTATTGACAAGGTCTTTGAGTGTAGCTCCTTTAGGGTAAGCCAAGATGTAGGCATCCTTAGTGAGACAGTGGTGAACGATAAAAGGTCCTCACTAAAGGGACACAAATTTCCCATGGCCTAAAGTGTCATGGGAGATGTGATAGGCCAACACTAGATCACCTTTGGTAAAGGACCAAAGGTTGACTTGCCAATAAGAGACGACTTTGAACCATTTTTTGGCTACTTCATTTTTTTGTAAAGAGGATCAATGATCTTTGTCAAGAGATTTGAGATTGAGAAATCACTGCTCCATTGGAGTGGTATTGGGTAGAAGTTCGATTACAGTACATAGGGTATGGATTTCACATTCGATGGGGAGAAAAACTTTTACCCCATGAACAATATGGAACATTGTGAAACTGGTGGCCATTTTGACTTCAGTATGATATGCCCATAAGGTCGAGAAGAGCATGTGATGCCAGTTGGTCTTATGTTTATTGATAGTGTGTTGGAGCTTGGTTTTCAAGAATTTATTTATGGCTTCAACCTTCCCATTCAATTGGGGGTAGTATAGTGAGACAAACTCATGAGTAAATCTGAGTTTGGCGGATAAATCAACGAACACTTCATTTTCAAAATGTTTACCGTGGTCAGAAACTAGTTGGAGAGGGACTCCAAAATGAGTAATGACATCATTAAAAATGAAGCGGGCGGCCGTGTCGACTGTATTATTGAATGTGGGCATGGCCTCTGCTCATTTTGTGAAGTAGTTGATAGAGACTACTATATATTTGTCCCCATTGTTGGATGGGGGTTGCAATTCATGAAATCAATGCCCCATTTGCAAAAGGGACCTGCCGTTATGACGGGATAGAGAGGAGCAGGTGGTGCTCGGTTTTGTGAGTGTATAATTGAAACTTTTCACAACACTTGATGGCATGGATGTAGTAATGAAACAAAGTGGGCCAAAAGTAACAATTCCAAACCACTTTTTCAACAGTGGACATGCCAGAGAGGTGACCCATGCATGCCCCATTGTGGAAATCATTGAAGACTTTTTCTTCCTCTTCAATGGT
This sequence comes from Picea sitchensis, assembly GCA_010110895.2. Classification (NCBI taxonomy): domain Eukaryota; kingdom Viridiplantae; phylum Streptophyta; class Pinopsida; order Pinales; family Pinaceae; genus Picea; species Picea sitchensis. The sequence goes on from SNQJ01S0025256.1 coordinate 46,388, forward strand.
GAGGCAATGACAAAGAAATGTGTCTACCCCCCTGAAATAGAGGAAATATCCTATAAGGAGGTAGAAGGAAGCTTAGTGACAGATACAATGGTGGTCTTCTTGGGAGATATGAGGGCCGAATTTTTGTGTACGAAGATAAACAAGAATATCCCATACCACGGGTCATCCGATGAAATCAAGAAGAGATGTTCATCCACAAAGTTTTCATTGATAGGGGGGTCAGATGAGTGTTGGTTGTGGATCCTGATTATAAAACTGATTTATATGTAGGTATTCCTATCCCCCTTCTGCCAAGGGTTCAAGGGCTAGCCCTAGAATGAAGGCGGTCCGAGAGTGGAGTCCCCGAGGAATTTTTTGGGAAAATTGCCTTGTAAAATATTGTAATTTCATAGTCAATATGGACCATTCATTATAAGGCCGTGGATTTGAAGGTAGAAGTTATGTTAGGTTTTTTATTTATTTTTCCCTAGAAGGAAACTCTTTTTTATGAGCGAGTTGTATTGTGGTTGTGCATGTGTGAGTGAATATTGTATTTTGAGAGAGGATACTATGAGAGAAACAAGATAAAGTTACTGCGAGTGTCTTGTAGGTTGTATCCTTTCATTTTGATGGATAATAAAAAGGAAGGACCTGGAAATTTTTGTGGTGAATGTAGCCCACACCGGGTGAACCATGTATATATGTGTCTCTATTGTATTATGTATCTTCTTTGTTTTATTTCCGCATTTGTTTTATTTTATTTCTCTACATTCCTATCTTTCTAACAATGAGTTTGATGGAAGGTCTACAATGAGGTTTTCTAGGATAAGGAATTTTTTTTCTCTTGGGAGTGGTGAAATCGAGATCATATTCTTGGAGAATGACAATCAAATGAGAAAATTTTCCATTGATCTTGTGTCGACTAAGCAAGTATTGCATAGGATTAGAGTCTTCCATGACCTTGGTAGTTCGAAGTAGGATATAGTGATGTAGCTTTTGAACTATGAGGACAACCACTAGGGAGAGTTTCTCTTCGTGATTGTACTTGAGAGGTGGCCTTGAGAGATTTTTTTTAATATAGTAGATGATGAACTTGTTTTGGTCATCGCCTACCTGAACTAGCACTCCTGCGACTGACACCTCTCAGGCTGAAAGATACAGGATATAATCCCTATCATAGTCTAGGGGACTGATTAGGGGTGATTTACTAAGTGCTTCTTGAAGAGAGTCAAAAGTATCTTGGGCATGTTGGTCCCATTGAAATGGGATGTCACACCTTAGTAAGCATAAGAAGTCACGGGTGCGAATATAATAGTCATGAACAAAGCACCATAGGAAATTATCTTTTCCTTGGAGGCTTTGTAATTGGAGTAAGTTATTGAGTGGAGGAATCTAATTAATGGCATGGACCTTAAGGGGGTCCATGATGATTCCTTGTTGGGAGAATATGAATTCTAATAGGCATCCAACAACGACACAAAACACACATTTAAAAGGGTTTAATTGAATGTTGTATCTACGGAAGCATTTGAATGAGTTGTAAATCCTCTGGTGTTGGGAACACTTCTTGGAGCGAGTAGTGAGGTCATCCAAGTAAGAAAGGATTATGTGGGCGATATCGTGAAATGCATGTCTCATGGCTAGTTGGAAGGTAACACCCACTTTTTGGAGTCAGAAGGGCATAACATGATATGAAAAGGTGCCCCATGGTGTTGTAAATTTCATTTTGTATTGGTCAGCATGGTGAATTTGAATCTGGTTATAGCCAGAGAACCTGTCCATGAGTGAGAGGGCCTCATGACTGGCACAGGTGTCGATAACTTGGTCGATGAATGGGGTTGGAAATTTGTCTTTGGGACAAGCTTGATTGAGGTCATGAAAGTCGGTGTGGACCCTAATGGTTCCCTATTTTTTGTTGATAGAGATGGGGTTTGAGACCCATGATGTGTATGAAATTGGATAGATTAACCCTGCAACACACAACTTATCGATTTTGGATTTGATATCCATGGATTTAGAAGGGTGAAGGGGGTGATACTTTTGATGACCAGGGGAAACATCGGGCCATGTGTCAATAAAATGTTCAATAATGGTGGGGTCTAATATAGGAATTTCTATGTAAGACTTTGTGAAAACATCTTATAACTCTTGAAAGGCCTTGTATGTTGTGATTTTTTTGGGAGAGAATGCGGAACCTAGAGTGATTTATTCAATGATGTTGGGTTTGATAGAGATATCTATCTTGATCATGCAGGAGATACTTTCCATATTCCCTTCTTCAAAGGAATTAAGTGCGAAGATTGGTTTTTTGAACCAATCGACATGAAAAGGAGGAATCAAATATTTATCTTCAATTGCACAGACCAGAGTGTTTAAGTGTGGTTGAAATGCATTGTGGGATAAAAAGAAGGATTGGTGGTGAAGGGAATCCCATGGGAAGTATGGTGTGGACAGATCTTCCAAAATGTCTTTGTAAGGTAGCTAGAGAGGTAGTGGAGGGGCCTAGAGGGCCCATAGTGATAATAGTGGAGGTCATTCAATGTAAGGTGGACTAGGTCCACTATATTATTAAATAAGGCCCAC
>SNQJ01S0025256.1:48999-63895 GCA_010110895.2 Picea sitchensis
TTATAAATTAGTGAGTTGACCTTTCCCGCCTACCATTCTTATATCACTTTAATATCTCTTTTGATATTTAAAAGGTAGTAAACTTTAATATGAAATGTCTTGGATTAATATAAATGGGTAACCCCTTTGACCCCTCTTTATCCCCCTCTCTTGTGGAAACATAGCCACTCGTCATTACCATCTTGATTGTACCGCAACCAATGATTATTATTTTTATTAATTATTTCAATGTACAAAATACATAGTTCGACACTCAACCATATTAATGAATAGAGGATCTTCACCCCAAAAATATTGGCTCAATAGCCTAAACCACATTTACATAATTACATAATAATCTGTGGGTATTAAAACCAAAGATGTTATAATACTCATGGTGGCCACTGTTGAGTTTGAATGTGCAACCTCATAAATTTTTAGGATCAGAGGAGGTCGGATGATTAATTACATTACAAGGCATAACTTAGCACTCTATTACCTTATCACACACAAACTTTGAATTATAAATGCACCTCTTTCTTAGGTTGATCCAACTGCAAATAATGGTTTCACACAAAATTTTGTTTGATCCCATTAGGAAAAAAGGAGTGACAAATCTTTGGAATGACCAAATTTGATTCTTTCCTAGAAAAATGTATATCTTCCAAGGAAAATCTCATAGAGAAAATCAAGGATACTTCACCCATCGATGTAGACTAGTATGCCTCACTTAAGGGAGTTTGAATAGAGGACCCCTTGGCCCAAAAATAGAAAAATGTCCAACAATATTGGCGACTGTTGGGTTCCTTTTTCCAATTGGGTGAGAAAAAAGATGCCCCTTAAACAACTAGTTAGGCAAGAAAGACAACATAGCAGTTTGTTAGTTGATTAGTGGATCAACTAAATAGAAAACAAGAAATAAACAACAAAGCAATAAAAACTAAACTAAGCATGCATATAATATCAAACATAAATTTGCAAATGAGACAAAGGGATAACTACCAATGGAAAGTGGTATTCAAATTGATAACACCTAGGAGAAAAGTGGGACTTATGAGTCCCCTCTTCCTCCTTGGGAGGGCTCTTGAGTCCCCCAAATATAAAGCTTTCTCTCTTCTAACAATGGATAAAAATGGAAATACAGTGGTGAAGACTTGATTGTAGAAATTCTCAAGAGGAGAGAGGTGCAACACTTGCTATGAATGCTCAAATATTTCTAGGAGAAATATGGCTTCTCTAAGACAAATTGAATAGCATAACAATACTCAAAATTATTCTCTTTCTTTGGACACCTTAGTCATGTATTTATAGGACCAATGCAGGATTTTTACTAGCCTGCTCATAGTGTGAATGGGAATCCTTTTAGGGTGCTTCCCATCCTTTTAGTAGCCCCAAGGAAATATTTTGGGTTGATCTTGTGGTCTTGTCATGGTACACTTCGACCTAGAAGTGATTGAGGCCCGACCAAATGCATTAATGCCCCATTTTCACATCTGCATGGGTTCTTGTGGAGACAATTGCATGGTCTACATAATTTGTGCATGCAATTCTGTGTTGGCTAACACGAATGTGTGGAAGTAAGACTTGGTAAATTTGCACTGAAATTCAATGACTATTTGCATAGGTTTTCTTGCTGAATAGGTTCTGTAAATGCTTGAGGTGTGCTTATTGATGTGTTGTGCTAGTATTGTCTTCAACCATTTCTTGTATTGTGATGAATTTTTTGTTTGGTGGATTTGCAATAAAATGGACAACAAATGATGTCAATGCGTAGGTGATAGAGTCAGGATCTCTATGCCATGAACAATGTGAAAAATGGAGCTTCTAAGCTCATGAATGAGGGTGGTGAAGTTTTAGAATGGGGCGTATATATGGGTGTGCTTCCCATAATGAAACCTCATTTGTACTTGCATGTATTGAGGTTTGAGGTTGAGTTTTTGGAGCATTCTTGATCAATATGAGAGCATGGGGACACTATTTCGACTGGCGAGAGAGTCTGGTAAGTGGTCTAGACGTCCCGAATATGTTTATTTTTGTATTTTTTGGGTTGGGGGATGTATGGAGGGCCGTATGACCATTTTTATGTGTGTCTAGGATGACACGCTCAGTAAAAAATTGGGTTGCCAGACACTTTTGCACATAATTAATTGCTATAGTCGTGCACAATGTGCATGACTGTGGAAATTTCCTCCATGCAAGAAGGCCCGTGGATGAGGATTTTTTGTGTGAATGACACCGCAATTGTCAAGGGGACAACCATGCTAATTGGGCACAATTGTGTGAAGAACAACCATGCATTTGTGCGCTATTTTCTGTGATACATTCACGCAACTGTGTGTGCTTATCTATAGTACAACTGCACGGAAACAATGCATTTGTTTGTGGGATAGTCGCAGGAATGTGTGTGCCTATATAGGAAACAATCACACAAAGGCACAGGCTCGTGTAATGATATAGATGAGCAATGGGAAGTGTTTTAGTATTTTTTGATTTGTACTTGATGATGTGAACTGACTCCAATTTATGGATTGGGTGGAGGCGTATGAGGACAGGTTTCCTATCCAATGGAGAGAGACATATTGGGATGCTCTTTGTAGAGAAGCAGGGGAGGATCACCATATTCAATGTCGATTGGCCTGAGTGGGCCTACTGATATTTTTTTATTTCTCACTGATACAGTCATATGAGGTGCTCATATAGTTCAACATTGGTATGTGGAGTTTGAAGCAACAACTATTTATGGTGCAGGGTCGTGAGCTCTGTATTATAGTGAACATAGACATTTATTTCATCACAGGGCTACGTTTTCGAGGGATAGAGTTAGATACCCAGCCTCGAATGTTTCCTAGGGTGAAAGTTTCTATGATGGAGAGATGACATTGCTCATGGGAGGGGTCAATGAGTGGGTGGTCTATCAACATAGGTGCAATTGATTCATTAGAGACCCAAGAGTTTTGTGTCATGGTTGTGAGGATATTTGGGTCATTGGGGACCCAACGCATTTCTAGAGTGCACCTTGAGATTGTAGAGAGGGAAATGGATGGGTGGTTGTATGCATGGGCACGCTTGATGCATGCATGTATGGTGGCACAGTTAGGTAGATGTGATACTACGATGATAGGGGGTTTCACATTTCGGTCTGTCCTTTGTGCATTCTTTTTGGAGAGGGTGATTATGTTACGCCCTCAGGTGATATTGGATTCTCCTTCGATGCATGACCCTCGACTGATGTGGTGGGTACAATTAATGGATCTTCATGGGGGTGGGGAGGGAGGGAATTACTTTACACCCACTTTTGAGGGGGTTTGGAGACATACTTCGTAGACTATTCTGGATTTCCCTTATTCAGGGATATATTTTCAGCACCATCCAGTCACCAAGTGAGTTATGGGATCATTGAGGTATGTTGGTCTTGTGTTGTATGTCTAATATGTTGCGATTTGTGATTTTTTATATTAAAAAATATTAATGGATCTTTATGCGTGATGTTGTATATGTTGGTCCAAATGACCAGGAGATGGACTTCGCTGGTGTTGGAGAGCAGGAGGAGCGGGAGGCAGAGGGTAGAGCTAGGCAACATCGCCACTATCATGACCCTAGGGCAGGTCCATCTCATGCTCCTTTGAGGGAGGAAATGACCACCATGGATCGAGATATGGATGATCTAAAGAGGAAATTCGAGGTAGTGTTGGAGGGTGTTCCCGAGGATTGATGGTCGCATATCCAGGATGATTGGATGCTGGAGCAGTGCGTAGGTGGGGATCATGGATGGCGATACTTGGTTCAATGGGAGATAGTGTAGTGGGAAGTGGTGACCGGTCGCATCCCTAAGAGAGAGATTCCCTTGGGTGGTGGATAGGGAGATCCCCCGGCTAGTCAAGATCCACCGACAGACCCACTATCTGGTGATGTTTTAGAGCTATGGGAACCGTAGGTGCCAACTCTAGGTTGTATGGGATTTGTCCACATTTTGTACAATGTATAGGAGTTATGACTCTCATTTTGTATATGTTGAGGGAATATGTATGATACTGGGGCCCAACCATGGGGCCAAGGAGATTGTATATTTTGGATGAAACATTGATGTCACCATTTATATATATGGATATATTTTTATGATGATGTTTTCAGTTTTTGGAGTATATGTGCCTTTTATGATTTTGTTAACTTATTTTGATGTGATATGAATCAAATGTTGAAATTAAGTGTATGTGTATGTTTAATGTGATAAATTCCAATTGAGTACTTGATTTTCCATGGTATCTGTGACCTGGTTTAGTCTTTTAGGTATGTGTGTGAATGTAATGGATTCAAAATTTTGAGTGAGAAGTTTAACTTGTAGATACTTGCGATATAGGAATGGATCATGGACACGATACATGTTGTTAAACTGTATGACAATGAGTTGGGAATCTACAAGGATGCTCAGGTGACGAATATGGTAGTGACTAGCTTCTTCGAGAAGGCCAATGACAACAACATACTCAACTTGTTTATTGGTGGTGGGACCTAGACATATATCGCTAGAGTGGAGTAGTACATGGTCGGGGGTGTAAAGGGTCCAAGATGTTGAAGAAAGATTCTAAGTACAATGACTGGCACTATCGATGTACCCAATGTAACAAGAGGGTGGAGGATTCATTTGTCAAAACAAAGACAAAGGATTAGGCCTATGTTGTGATAGGTTTTGTTTTTTGAAAAAAAAGACTAATAACACTAGGAAAGTACAAGAAGAACCTAACATAGAGTGGCTACGCTTAAGGGTAGAAATTATTCAAGTATAAACCATTGACAAGGTCTTTGAGTGTAGCTCCTTTAGGGTAAGCCAAGATGTAGGCGTCCTTAGTGAGACAGTGGCGAATGATAAAAGGTCCTCACTAAAGGGACTCAAATTTCCCATGGCCTAAAGTGTCATGGGAGATGTCATAGGCCAACACTAGATCACCTTTGGTAAAGGACCAAAGGTTGACTTTCCAATAAGAGACGACTTTGGACCATTTTTTGTCTACTTCATTTTTTTGTAAAGAGGATCAAGGATCTTTGTCAAGAGATTTGAGATTGACTAATCACTGCTCCATTGGAGTGGTATTGGGTAGAAGTTCGATTACAGTACATAGGGTATGGATTTCACATTCGATGGGGAGAACAACTTCTACCCCATGAACAAGATGGAACATTGTGAAACCGTTGGCCATTTTGACTTCAGTATGATATGCCCATAAGCTCGAGAATAGCATGTGATACCAGTTGGTCTTATGCTTATTGATAGTGTGTTGGAGCTTGGTTTTCAAGAATTTATTTATGGCTTCAACCTTCCTGTTCAATTGGGGGTAGTATAGTGAGGCGAACTCATGAGTAAATCTGAGTTTGGCGGATAAATCAACGAACACTTCATTTTCAAAATGTTTACCGTGGTCAGAAGCTAGTTGGAGAGGGACTCCAAAATGAGTAATGACATCATTAAAAAAAAAGAGGGTGGCCGTGTCGACCGTATTATTGAATGTGGGCATGGCCTCTACTCATTTTGTGAAGTAGTCGATAACAACTACTATATATTTGTCCTCATTGTTGGACGGGGGTTGCAATTCATGAAATCAATGCCCCATTTGCAAAAGGGACCTGTCGTTATGACGAGATAGAGACGAGCAGGTGGTGTTCAGTTTTGTGAGTGTATAATTGACACTTTTCACAACACTTGATGGCATGGATGCAGTAATGAAACAAAGTGGGACAAAAGTAACCATTCCAAACCACTTTCTCAATAGTGGACATTCCAGAGAGGTGACCCATGCATGCCCCATTGTGGAAATCATTGAAGAATTTTTCTTCCTCTTCAATGGTGAGGCAATGAAAAAGAAATGTGTCTACCCCCCTGCAATAGAGGATATATCCTATAAGGAGGTAGAAGGAAGCTTAGTGACAGATACAATGGTGGTCGTCTCGGGAGATATGAGGGACAAATTTTTTTGTACGAAGATAAACAAGAATATCCCATACCACGGGTCATCCGATGAAATCAAGAAGATATGTTCATCCGTGAAGTTTTCATTGACAGGGGGGTCAGATGAGTGTTGGTTGTGGATCCTGATTATAAAACTAATTTATATGTAGGTATTCCAATCCCCCTTCTATCGAGGGTTCAAGGGCTAGCCCTAGATTGAAGGGGGTCCGAGAGTGGAGCCCCCGAGGAAAATTTTGGGAAAATTGCCTTGTAAAATATTGTAATTTCATAGTCAATATGGACCATTCATTATAAGGATGTGGATTTGAAGGTAGAAGTTATGTTAGGTTTTTTATTTATTTTCCCCTAGAAGGAAACTCTTTTTTATGAGCGAATTGTATTGTGGCTATGCATGTGTGAGTGAATATTGTATTCTAAGAGAGGATACTATGAGAGAAAGAAGATAAAGTTATTGCAAGTGTGTTGTAGGTAGTATCCTTTCATTTTGATGGATAATAAAAAGGAAGGACCTAGAAATTTTTGTGGTGAATGTAGCCCACACTGGGTGAACCATGTATATATGTGTCTCTATTGTATTATGTATCTTCTGTGTTTTATTTCTGCATTTGTTTTATTTTATTGCTTTGCGTTCCTATTTTTCTAACAATGAGTTTGATGTAAGGTCTAGAATGAGGTTTTCCAGGATAAGGGATTTTTTTCTCTTGGGAGTGGTGAAATCGAGATCGTATTCTTGGAGAATGACGATCAAATTGGAAAATTTTCCATTGATCTCGCGTTGACTAAGCAAGTATTGCATAGGATCAGAGTCTTCCACGACCTTGGTAGTTCAAAGTAGGATATAGTGATGTAGCTTTTGAACTGCGAAGAAAACCACTAGGGAGAGTTTCTCTTCGTGATTGTACTTGAGAGGTGGCCTTGAGAGATTTTTTTTAATATAGTAGATGATGAACTTGTTTTGGTCATCGCCTACCTGAACTAGAACTCCTGTGACTGACACCTCTAAGGCTGAAAGATACAGGATATAATCCCTATCGTAGTCTAGGGGACTTATTAGGGGTGATTTACTAAGTGCTTCTTGAAGAGAGTCAAAAGTAGCTTGGGCATGTTGGTCCCATTGAAATGGGATGTCACACCTTAGTAAGCATAAGAAGCCATGGGTGCGAATAGAATAGTCATGATCAAAGCACCATAGGAAATTATCTTTTCCTTGGAGGCTTTGTAATTGGAGTAAGTTATTGGGTGGAGGAATCTAATTAATGGCATGGACCTTAAGGGGGTCCACGATGATTCCTTGTTGGGAGAATATGAATGCCAATAGGCATCCAACAATGACACAAAAGACACATTTAAAAGGGTTTAATTGAATATTGTATCTACAAAAGCATTTGAATGAGTTGTAAATCCTTTGGTGTTGGGAACACTTCTTGGAGCGAGTAGTGAGGTCATCCAAGTAAGAAAGGATTATGTGGGCGATATCGTGAAATGCATATCTCATGGCTAGTTCGAAGGTAACACCCACTTTTTGGAGTCAGAAGGGCATAACATGATATGAAAAGGTGCCCCATGGTGTTGTGAATTTCATTTTGTATTAGTCAGCATGGCGAATTTGAATATGGTTATAGCCAAAGAACCTGTCCATGAGTGAGAGGGTCTCATGACTGGCACAGGCATCATTAACTTGGTCGATGAATGGGGTTGGAAATTTATCTTTGGGACAAGCTTGATTGAGGTCATGAAAGTCAGTGTGGACCCTAATGGTTCCCTATTTTTTGTTGACAGAGATGGGGTTTGAGACCCATGATGTGTATGAAATTGGATAGATTAACCCTGCAACACACAACTTATCGATTTTGGATTTGATATCCATGGATTTAGAAGGGTGAAGGGAGTGATACTTTTGATGAACGGGGGAAACATTGGGACATGTGTCAATAAAATGTTCAATAATGGTGGGGTTTAATATAGGAATTTCTATGTAAGACTATGTGAAAACATCTCATAACTCTTGAAAGGCCTTGTATGTTGTGATTTTTTTGGGAGAGAATGTAGAACCTAGAGTGATTTATTCAATGATGTTGGGTTTGATAGAGATATCTATCTTGATCATGTAGGAGATACTTTCCATATTCCCTTCTTCAAAGGCATTAGGTGCGAAGATTGGTTTTTTGAACCAATCGACATGACTAGGAGGAATCAAATATTTATCTTCAATTGCACAGACCAGAGTGTTTAAGTGTGGTTGAAATGCATTGTGGGATAAAAAGAAGGATTGGTGGTGAAAGGAATCCCATGGGAATTTTGGTGTGGATAGATCTTCCAAAATGTCTTCATCTGATTGAAAAATGAAGGAATATAATGGGTTTAAGGTGGTATGGGTAGAGGATGTAGACAGAGTGGTGTCTTGAGTGAGACTCGGGTCAGTAATGAGAGTATCATCTATGGAAGGTGTATGAGATGATGGTGAGTGATCATCAATGATGCCCAAGATGGATGGACCGGTGGGAGAAGGTTGTGGGGTTTCACTAGACGACATGAACCAAATATCCATATACAAGTATGGTGCATGGGAATTTGGGGAGGGATTATCTCATGAATGGGACTTACATGAGAATTTGGTGGATTCGACGAGAATTTTTCAGATGGTGGTGTTATGGGTATGTCCATTGGGCTAAAAAATAAGGGGTCAAGTCTTGGTATGGTGTGATCCACTTATGGAGGTATGACCATTGTCTAGGTGGCCATATGTCTAACTCGGGAAGCAACAATGAGAGGGAACAAATATGTGAAATGGTATGGTTGTTAACATAATGCACAAGGGAGTCACATGCATTAGTAACTATTGTTGTGGTTGGGGGTGCTTTCAAGGATGTAGTCAATGTAGTTTAATGCACTGCTTCTATGGTTTCTCGAAATTGAGGGAGATCCGGGAAGTGGTGAGTGTAATGGCCATACTATGATCAGATGGTGCAAGAATTTTTAGTCCTAAGACCATTATGTTTGGATGAAGAAGTTTTTGTGGTTACAAGTGCGGCAACTAGTGTAGGCAGTAACTATGTTATTGTGGGAAGTGGAATAAGATTCCATAACTTGGGAAAAGTGGGGCAGAGATTAGTGGGATGTCCAATGGTAGTGAAAATTTCCCATGGTTATGAGAATCAAGGTGGGGAAGGGGGGGTTGGGTATTTCGTATTCCTATTTACTTGTTTGGTAGTTGAGTTCCCCCCTTTGTGAGTATATTGACCTCTGTTTTTGGTATCAATGCCCCCAAATACGTGACTGGTAGGAAGATTTGGCATTTGAGCCATTGATTGCATGGGAAAAATCTCGGGTGGTGGTGAGAGTGATGGGAATGGTACCATACATGGTGGTTCTAGATACCATACAGATATAGTGAACACCATGTTGGGAAATGTGAGGGTAGTTGCTACCTGATATGTTGTTACATCGGGTGATGGGTAAAAGAAATGGATTTGTGTGATGTCCAGTGGGACCATTTTTCAAATAGGTATGTGGCATGTCATGGGTGGTTTTTATGGAATGGGTGATTCACCCTGAAAGGGAGGTGAGGTATTGTCCTTGAATGGGATTTGGGGTGTTCTCTCGAGGGGGGGTTCATCAATAATTTTGACACTATCAGAAGTGATAATGCATACTTGGGATGTGTTTTTGATTGGGGGGGAAGGGGGATTCCTTTGGTATGAACCAGTTCATGATGGGGTGTGGAAGATCCCTGGTTTGACTTCCAAAACTAGTGAAAGATTAGCGTTAGCTCAGATAAGTGGGAGGATGTTATCTATGTGACTTGAATGATTAGGCTCATAGTCGGTTAACTGGTCAATGGTAAAAATATTCTCACTGTAGGGGAAGAGCATGGTTCACAATACTGAAGAGGCTACAACTTGCATGCTAAACATTTAGCTACATCCAAAAAGGGTATTGTAATCCAGTTGGGTGTTAATGACCTCAATGTCAATAAGGATTTTTTTGCCTCCTAGTTCTACTGGAACGATTTGATAGAGGATTTTTGGTTGGTATGGCCGACCATCATAGGCTCTGAGGGTAATGGTTGAGGGAACTAAATCGGGTGATCCATGTTGTTCCCACACACTTTTGGACATGATGCAAGTATATTTCCCTTCGTCAATCATACAATGATGAATGATGATGTTCTTGATATTGAGGAGAATTTGGAAAGTGACTAACTATGGAAGGGATGGGTCTTCTTTGTCTAATTCGAAAGTGATTAGACGAGTGTCTATAGGGTCTATTGCACCCAAATATGAAAGCAAATCCTTTATTTAGGAAGGGAAAGTCTGGAGAACCTATAGTACTGACATTGCAGCTAGTGACTATGCTAGATCGTCAATAAGGCTATAGCTATGTGCAGGTGTTACATGAGGGTTATGTACATTTCTGCACAGAAATCAAGAGGAATCAAGGTGGTGGCTTCAGTATTAGGGAGAGGAATTTTCAAAGGTTGTCCTTTTGGTAATTGGGGGGAATTCATATGTAGTTGGGAAAGGGTCATGAGGCGTATTGTATTGGTGACTACAAGTTTATAAGATAATTTCATCCTCAGTAGTAAGGAGGATGATGCGATCTATTTTAGTACCAGGTTGTGGTTGCCTTGGTTGAGGGAACTGTCCCCTTTATTGTGGGCAAGGGGAATTTTCTAGTTGCATGTTAATGACACCTTGGTCAGGGATCGAGTTTTGCAAGACCACAAGTGGTGGGGGAGGCATATAGTTGGAAGGTACCTATTGTGTCCCTTGAGGGGTGGGAGGCTGTGCTTTATTCATGGCTTCCTTCATTCATTTGTAATCAATGATTTGGGGGAAATGATGAGTGTAATGGCCATTTTCACTACATAATACACAAGGGAAATTGGTTCGAATATTATTTTTTCTGCCTTGGCATGGTTGACCATTGTTATTTCTCCCTTGGGGTTTATGGTTAGCTTGATGTTGGTTGCCCCCAGTTGGAGGATTATGTTTTTGGGGGTTTCCCCCTTGGCCATGGTTTTTTTTCTTTCCCTTTCTCCGCTTTTGGTTGGGTTGATGAGAGGGGTTCTCTATATTCAATTATTCAAAATCTTGAACTTATTGAATAGGAGTGGGTTGGATAAAATTTACCCCTACCTATTTTTTTCCATGTGGTGGGCCAGTGGTTTGATTGTATGATGTGGAGGTGCCCCCACTATTGCTGGGATTATATGATGTGGTTAGTGGTGGGTCGAGATGTGGTATTTTCACTGGGTGGGTGGGGTATGTAGGTACATGCGCTCTCATGGTGGGAGAAGGAGGTACCATGAATGGTGGTTGAAGCGGTGAGGAATGTTGTATGGGTGTCCTCCATATGGTGGTTGGTATTGATTGACCCCAAATGTGGGTACTGATTGATCATATGGGTGAGTATGGGCCATGGACCAAGTCAACCCATCAACAATGTGAAACGTTCTAGGTTTTTCTTGAAGAAAAGGTAAAGGATGAGGAGCATCTGGGAGAACAAAGTAGAGGTACCTTGATTGGGAATAAATGAGTTCAAACTATTCAGCCTTTGTGATGGCTTCATCTTCAGTTTGAGGGAAATTTGTGGCCATTTCTTTGGAGATAACGAGGACTATATATTTGAGAAACCAATCTAGTTGTTGTTGTGGGGTAGTATCATCCTTAGAAATATTTCTTCGTCGACGCCATTCATGAATATGGTCAGTGATATGAACAATAGTGGTTTGTTTATATTATGAAAGAATCTCCAAACGGGTGTCATGACGTACAAGTAATTGAAAGAATGATAGCAAGATTTTGTCCAATGACTCAAAGGTCATATGAAACCTTGATTTCATGTCCACATACCATTTGGTAGAAGGATCAGTGAGGGTTATTTGGGATAAACTTAAACAAATGGAATATTACACAATACTATTGGAAGAACACCATAAATTGAAATACATGATGTGGTTAGTTGGTTCATCTCCCAGTTTTCCTTCGAATTTAGGGATATTGGAAGGTAACTTGGTGGAAATATTCGACCAAGTGGGGTCGTGTAATATGGGATCATTCATCAATTTGGTTAAATCTTGGATATTGAGTGATGCTAAGTATGGCATAGCAGGGGTGGTGCCTACCATGGTGTGTGGAAGGGGAGGAGTGTTCCCTTGTGAGGATGGTTGGGAGCTTGTACCTTATGAAGAAGCTTGGGCTCTACCTCCTTGTGGTGGAGTACTAGTAGGTGAGTTTTTTTTACTATTGGTGCCAAGAAACGTTGATCCTAGAACCATGAAACTTATTGGTGTATGTGATGGTTGTGTTGACGTGTTAGCCAAGTTGGGGACACCTCCCAAAATTGGGGGGAGGTTTCTCGAACGTCTAGAATGGCGGGGATGTTTTGGTTCCCCTATTATCTTGGACTATATGTGAATGTTTGCAAGTGGTGGTGAGAAGAAATTATGGAACAAGTTCTTTGTAAACTGTCTCAACAATGTATTGAAAAATTGTATCTAATCAAATGGTCACAATAATACATAAAGTAAGTAACATTGTAAGATGGTTGATGGTTTTTTATGTGTGTATGAATTAAATAAATTTCATGTGTCCTAACAAACCTATCGCCCTTCCCCTCAAAAAGTATCGGGACTTCCAAAAGAACTCAACAATGGGGCAGGAATCCACCAAAAGAGGAGCTAGTGAAAGTATGAATAATCAGTTATAATGAGGGGTGAAGGGGGCATATCCTGAAAAAGATGGCGATATTTCCCAACAATCATTCAAAATCTGACTAAGGTATGATTGCATCCCACAATTTCCACTAGGGTAAATAAAACCTAGAACTGGCCACTAAGCTACCTCAATCTAGTACGTCATTCATATTTTCGGCCTCATAAATGGGTCACAAGATGGATTCTTTCCAAGGGTTGGGTGACCCAAGGTGTTAGGTACCAGATCTATTATAATAGTAGAAAAGAGAAATACTATAGAGAATAATAGTGGAATATCAACATAAAATGAATATATAGTAGATAATAACAGCAGAACAACAAATTATATGGAACCACAACACCACAATAATACCTTTATTTCAAGGAAACAATGTTCACTTGCCTCTTCGAGGGGGAAACCTCCAACATAGAAGATCTCTATTACAATAATTCTCCAGTCAAAGAATCTCATTCCCTTGATTCCTATTTATAATAAATTTATCTACCACAAGAACAATCTAGAGGAACAGAATCTTCTATTAGGTCTTCTTACATTTGAAGTATTCTTCCTTATTACTAGGCCTTATTAATATTGTCCTTTATTACATGGAAAATACATTATTCTTCCTACATGAGGGGTTAGGGAGGTTAGGTCCCTAACATAAGGAGGCATGCACAGAACAAATGGAGCTCATCCTTCGACCCTTCATGGGTGTCTCCCTGCCTTATGGTGTAGGAATGCTTGATTGGGTGGATTTTGGTACCCTATTTCGCAACTTTCTAATTTTTAATGAGAAAAAGGATAACGAGGAGTTATTTGGATGCCTATCCCCAAAATCATAACTTAGGCTACAATTTTATTTTGTGTTCCTCCTGTGGAGGTTAAATATTTGTTGATTAATGGTTACTTTTAGGATGTGAAAGTGGGATATGAGGTTGGGGTCATGGTCCAACCTTGTTGATTAAAAATCAGGTGAACAAAATATTTTTAATAAACAAATGAATCCCTTCTGATCCTCCCAGATCACTTACGGGGAGAAGAGCATACTATTGTTTCAAGTATTTAATAACAACCTTTTGAGTATGTGGTGATGTTGTGTGCAAGAAGTGAAAGAGTGTAATGATTTTCAATAAGTTAGTGAGAAAAGTTTTAACATGTGGAAATCCCTTAGTCCTTTACGAATCTTGCTTACTTCTAACTTACAAAATTTCACAAAAAATCCTTGCAAAAATGGAAAATACCTAGGTAACTAGCACGGTGGACATGTGGGTCCTTACTCTTGAGCTTTAATCTCCCTACAATGTTATATAATCTAAGAAATCTTTGAAACTATTCCTATATTGTAGACATGTGGGAATGTATGGACCCTTACAAATCCTTTAAACTTACTAGGTTGTTTTCTCTAAACAATTGAAACTATCCTAAGATTGTGCACATGTGGGAATAAACGGGCCCTTACAAATCTTTTAGATTATGTTTTAACAAGAAAACTAAGAGGCATTGGTCTCTCCTAAAATGAATGATTTTGAAGGGAGATGAAGGTTTATTTAAGTAATATATATTTTTTTTATTTCCAAGGCCACACAAGGATGCAAGGAGAGAGCATACTCCAAGATTGTCGAAATATTATTCTAGTCCTGATTTAATGTGATGATTTGCAAAAGTAAACATTTCAATGTTTGGAATTCAAACGCTAAACTTAAGCCATCCACGTGGCAACCAAGGAAATAAAAGATGTTATGGTTCATTCTAATCCCCCTAGATGTCTATGTGTGACTAATTATCTATGCAAAAATGAATACGAAGGATAATTTTTGTGGCTTTTACAAAGTGCATAAAATAAATATAAGCTATTGGACAAACCATCTTCAAAATCCCTTACAATC
This sequence comes from Picea sitchensis, assembly GCA_010110895.2. NCBI lineage: Eukaryota > Viridiplantae > Streptophyta > Pinopsida > Pinales > Pinaceae > Picea > Picea sitchensis. The sequence goes on from SNQJ01S0025256.1 coordinate 63,525, forward strand.
AAGTGGAAAAGAGATTTTGTGTGGCTTTTTCTACAGACAGTGGCACATAGGGAGCGGTTTGCTCGAATGGACAGACGAGTCAATGCACATTTTCACATGGACCACACATCTATTTACCCTATACACATGCACACATAGAGAAATGGTGGGCCAAAAATTAGAAATGAGTTATATCAACTCAAGGCTAAATTGTAGTGTTTGAAGGGTAGGCTAGGTCAAATTTGGACCCTACAAACACCAGAAAGTGAGAATGAAATATTTAATATCCTAATTAGGGAGGAATTGGATCCTTATATCGAGTATGGTTATCAATATGTTGGGTTTCTTTTTCCACATGGGTGAGAAAAAAGAGGTCCCTTGACTATATAGTT
>SNQJ01S0025256.1:63905-87621 GCA_010110895.2 Picea sitchensis
ATATTGTGTGGTTTCTTCTATCTTGCTTTGTGGATCTATTGTGTATTCAGTAATTTTGTTGATTATATCTTTAGATCTGGTATTGGTTCTTAACAGTCTTTATCTGATTGAAAAATGAAGGAATATAATGGGTTTAAGGTGGTATGGGTAGAGGATGTAGACAGGGTGTTGTCTTGAGTGAGACTTGGGTCAGTAATGAGAGTATAATCTATGGAAGGTGTATGAGATGATGGTGAGTGATCATCAGTGATGCCCAATATGGATGGACCAGTGGGAGAAGGTTGTGGGGTTTCACTAGACGACATGAACCAAATATCCATATAAAAGTATGGTGTATGGGAATTTTGCGAAGGGAGAATCTCATGAATGGGACTTATAGGAGAATTTGGTTGATTCGATGAGAATTTTTTAGATGGTGGTGTTATGGGGATGTCCATTGGGGTCAAAAATAAGGGGTCAAGTCTTGGTATGGTGTGATCCACTTATGGAGTTATGACCATTGTCTAGATGTTATATGTGGGAGTTGGCATGGGATCATGAGGTAAGGTGGCCATATGTTAAACCCGGGAAGCAACAATGAGAGGGAAAAAATATGTGAAATGGTATGGTTGTTAGCATAATGCACAAGGGAGTCACATGCATTAGTAACTATTGTTGTGGTTGGGGGTGCTTGCGAGGATGCAGGCAATGTAGTTTGATGCACTGCTTCTAGGGTTTCTCAAAATTGAGGGAGATCCGAGAAGTGGTGAGTGTAATGGCCATACTGTGAGCAGATGGTGCAAGAATTTTTAGTCCTAAGACCATTTTTTTTGGATGAAGAATTTTTTGTGGTTACAAGTGTGGCAACTAGTGTAGGCAGTAATTGTGTTATTGTGGGAAGTGGAATAAGATTCCATAACTTGGGAAAAGTGGGGCAAATATTATTGGGATGTCCAATGGTAGTGAAAATTTCCCATGGTTATGGGAATCAAGGTGGGGAAGGGAGGGTTGGGTATTTCGTATTCCTATTTACTTGTTTGGTAGTTGAGTTCCCCCCTTTGTGAGTATCTTGACCTCTGTTTTTGGTATCAATGCCCCCAAATGCATGACTGGTAGGAAGATTTGGAATTTGAGCCATTGATTGCATGGGAAAAATCTCAGGTGGTGGTGAGAGTGATGGGATCGATACCATACATGGTGGTTCTAGATACCATACAGATATAGTGAACAACATGTTGGGAAACGTGAGGGTAGTTTCTACTTGATATGTTGTTACATCAGGTGATGGGTAAAAGAAAGAGATTTGTGTGATGTCCAGTGGGACGAGTTTTCAAATAGGTATGTGGCATGTCATGGGTGGGTTTTATGGAATGGGTGATTCACCCTGAAAGGGAGATGAGGTATTTTCCTTGAATGGGATTTGGGGTGTTCTCTTGAGGGGGGGTTCATCAATAATTTTGACACCATCAGAAGTGACAACGCATACTTGGGATGTGTTTTTGATTGGGGGGGAAGGGGGATTCCTTTGGTATGAACTAGTTCATGATGGGGTGTGGAAGATCCTTGGTTTGACTTCCAAAACTAGTCAAGGATTAGCATTAGCTCAGAGAAGTGGGAGGATGTTATCTATGTGCCTTGAATGATTAGGCTCATAGTTGGTTAACTGGTCAATGGTGAAAATATTCTCACTGTAGGGGAAGAGCATGGTTCAAAATATTGAAGAGGCTACAACTTGCATGCTAAACATTTATCTACATCCAAAAATGATATTGTAATCCAATTGGGTGTCAATGACCTCAATGTCAATAAGGATTGTTTTGCCTCCTAGTTCTACTGGAACGATTTGATAGAGGATTTTTGGTTGGTATGGTCGACCATCACAGGCTCTGAGGGTATTGGTTGAGGGAACTAAATTGGGTGATCCGTGTTGTTCCCACACACTTTTGGACATGATGAAAGTATATTTCCCTTTGTCAATCATACAATGATGGATGGTGATGATCTTGATATTGACGAGAACTTGGAAAGCGATGAACTATGGAAGGCATGGGTCTTATTTGTCTAAATCGAAAGTGATTAGATAGGTGTCTATGAGGTCTATTGCACCCAAATATGAAAGCAAATCCTTTCTTTGGGAAGGGAAAGTCTAGAGAACCTATAGTAATGACATTGCAGCTAGTGACTATGCTAGATCGTCAATAAGGCTATAGCTATGTGCGGGCGTTACATGAGGGTTATGTACATTTCTACGCAGTGGTTCAAGAGGAATCAAGGTGGTGGCTTCAGTATTAGGATGAGGAATCGTCAAAGGTTGTCCTGTTGGTAATTGGGGGGAATTCATATGTAGTTGGGAAAGGGTCAGGCATATTGTATTGGCGACTACAAGTTTATAAGAGAATTTCGTACCAGGTTGCGGTTGCCTTGGTTTAGGGAACTGTCCCCTTTGTTGTGGGCAATGGGAATTTTCTGGTTGCATGTTAATGACACCTTGGTCAGGGATCGGGTTTTGCAAGACCACAAGTGGTGGGGGAGGCATGTAGTTGGCAGGTACCTACTGTGGCCCTTGAAGGGTGGGAGGCTATGGTTTATTCATGGATTCCTTCATTCATTTGTAATCAACGATTTGGGGGAAATGATGAGTGTAATGGCCATTTTCACCACATAATACACAAGGGAAATTGGTTCGAATATTATTTTTTATGCCTTGGAGTGGTTGACCATCATTATTTCTCCCTTGGGGTTTATGGTTAGCTTGATGTTGGTTTCCCCCAGTTGGAGGATTATGTTGTTGGGGGTTTCCCCCTTGGCCTTGGTTTTTGTTCTTTCCCTTTCTCCACTTTTGGTTGGGTTTATGAGAGGGATTATCTATATTCAATTATTCAAAAGCTTGAACTTGTTGAATAGGAGTGGGTTGGAAAAAATTTACCCCTACCTATTTTTTTCCATGTGGTGGGGCAGTGGCTTGATTGTATGAAGTGGAGGTGCCCCCACTATTGCTGGGATTATATGATGTGGTTAGTGGTGGGTCGAGATGTGGTATTTTCACTGGGTGGGTGGGGTATGTAGGTACATGTGCTCTCATGGTGGGAGAAGGAGGTACCATGAATGGTGGTTGAAGTGGTGGGGAATGTAGTATGGGTGTCCTAGATATGGTGGTTGGTATTGATTGATCCCAAATGTGGGTATCGATTGATCGTATGGGTGAGTATGGGCCATGGACCAAGTCAACCCATCAAAAATGTGAAATGTTCTAGGTTTGTCTTGAAGAAAAGGTAAAGGATGAGGAGCATCTGGGAGAACAAAGTAGAGGTACCTTGATTGGGAATAAATGAGTTCAGACTATTCAACCTTTGTGATGGCTTCATCTTCAGTTTGAGGGAAAGTTGTGGCCATTTCTTTGGAGATAACGGGGACTATATATTTGAGGAACCAATCTAGTTGTTGTTGTGGGGTAGTATCATCCTTAGAAATATTTCTTTGTCGATGCCATTCATGAATATGGTTAGTGATATGAACAATAGTGGTTTGTTTAAATTATGAAAGAATCTCCAAACGGGTGTCATGACGTACAAGCAATTGAAAGAATGATAGGAAGGTTTTGTCCAATGAATCAAAGGTCATTTGAAACCTTGATTTCACATCCACATACCATTTGGTAGAAGGATCAGTGAGGGTTCTTTGGGATAAACTTAAACAAATGGAATATTACACAATGCTATTGGAAGAACACCATAAATGGAAATACATGATGTGGTTAGTTGGTTCGTCTCCCAGTTTTCCTTCGAATTTAGGGATATTGGAAGGTAACTTGGTGGAAATATTTGACCAAGTGGGGTCGTGTAATATGGGATCATTCATCAATTTGGTTAAATCTTGGATATTGAGTGATGCTAAGTATGGCATAGCAAGGGTGGTGCCTACCATGGTGTGTGGAAGGGGAGGAGTGTTCCCTTGTGAGGATGGTTGGGATCTTGTACCTTGTGAAGAAGGTTGGGCTCTACCTCCTTGTGCTGGAGTATAGTAGGTGAGTTTTTTTTACTATTGGTGCCAGGAAACGCTGATCCTAGAACCATGAAACTTATTGGTGTATGCGATGGTTGTGTTGACGAGTTAGCCAAGTTGGGGACACCTCCCAAAATTGGGGGGATTTTTCTCAAACATCTAGAATGGCAGGGATGTTATGGTTCCCCTATGATCTTGGACTATATGTGAATGTTTGCAAGTGGTGGTGAGAAGAAATTATAGAACATGTTCTTTGTAAACTATCTCAACAATGTATTGAAAAATTGTATCTAATCAAATGGTCGCAATAATACATAAAGTAATAGTGTAAGATGGTTGATGGTTTTTTATGTGTGGGTGAATTAAATAAAATTCATGTGTCCTAACAGACCTATCGTTCTTCCCCTCAAAAAGTATTGGGACTTCCAAAAGAACTCAACAATGGGGCACGAATCCACCAAAAGAGGAGCTAGTGAAAGTATGAATAATCAGTTATAATGAGGGGTGAAGGGGGAATATCCTGAAAGAGATGGCGATATTTCCCAACAATCATTCAAAATATGACTAAGGTATGATTGCATCCCACAATTTCGACCAGGGTAAATAAAACCTAGAATTGGCCACTAAGCTACCTTGATCTAGTACGTTATTCAAATTTTCGGCCTCATAAATCGGTCACAAGATGGATTCTTTCCAAGGGTTGGGTGACCCAAGGTGTTATGTACCAGATCTATTATAATAGTAGAAAAGAGAATTACTATAGAGAATAATAGCAGAATATCAACGTAAAATGAAAATACTGTAGATAATAACAGCAAAACAACAAATTATATTGAACCACAACACCACTATAATACCTTTATTTCAAGGAAACAATGTTCACTTGCCTCTTCGAGGGGGAAACCTCCAACATAGAAGATCTCTATTACAATAATTCTCCATTCAAAGCATCTCATTCCCTTACTCCTATTTATACTAAATCTATCTACCACAAGAACAATCTAGAGGAAAATATTCTAGAAGCGAAATCTTCTATTAGGTCTTCTTACATTTGACGTATTCTTCCTTATTACTAGGCCTTATTAATATTGTCCTTTATTACATGGAAAATACATTATTATTCCTACACGAGGGGTTATGGAGGTTAGGTCCCTAACATAAGGAGGCATGCACAAAACAACTGGACCTCATCCTTCGACCCTTCATGTGTGTCTCCCTGCCTTATGGTGTAGGAATGCTTGATTGGGTGGATTTTGGTACCCTATTTCACAACTTTCTAAGTTTTAATGAGAAAAAGGATAATGAGGAGTTATTTGGATGCCTATTCCCAAAATCATAACTTAGACTACAATTTTATTTTGTGTTCCTCCAGTGGAGATTGAATATTTGTTGATTAATGGTTACTTTTAGGATTTGAAAGTGGGATATGAGGTTGGGGTCATGGTCCAACCTCATTGATTAAAAATCAAGTGAACAAAATATTTTTAATAAATAAATGAATCCCTTCTGATCCTCCCAAATCGCTTATGGGCACAGGGAGAAGAGCATACTATTGTTTCAAGTATTTAATAACAACCTTTTGAGTATGTGGTGACGTTGTGTGCAAGAAGTGAAAGTGTGTAATGATTTTCAATAAGTTAGTGAGAAAAGTTTTAACATGTGGAAATCGCTTAGTCCTTTACGAATCTTGCTTACTTCTAACTTACAAAATTTCACAAAAAATCCTTGCAAAAATGGAAAAATACCTAGGTAACTAGCACGGTGGACATGTGGGTCCTTACTCTTGAGCTTTAATCTCCCTATAATCTTCTATAATCTAATAAATCTTTGAAACTATTCCTATATTGTAGACATGTGGGAATGTATGGACCCTTAAAAATCCTTTAAACTTACTAGGTTGTTTCCTCTAAACAATTGAAACTATCCTAAGATCGTGCACATGTGTGAATAAATGGGCCCTTACAAATCTTTTAGATTATGTTTTAACAAGAAAACTAAGAGGCATTGGTCTCTCCTAAAATGAATGATTTTGAAGGGAGATGAAGGTTTATTTAAGTAATATATATATTTTTTTATTTCCAAGGCCGCACAAGGGTGCAAGGAAAGAGCATACTCCAATATTGTCGAAATATTATTCTAGTATCGATTTAATGCGATGATTTGCAAAAGTAAACATTTCAATGTTTGGAATTCAAACACTAAACTTAAGCCATCCACATGTCAACCAAGGAAATAAAAGATGTTATGGTTCATTTTAATCCCCCTAGATGTCTATGTGTGACTAAGTATCTATGCAATAATGAATACAAAGGATAATTTTTGTGGCTTTTACAAAGTGCATAAAATAAATATAAGCTAATTGGAAAAACCATCTTCAAAATCCCTTACAATCAAGTGGAAAATAGATTTTGTGTGGCTTTTTCTACAGAAAATGGCACAGAGGGAGTGGTTTGTTCGAATGGATAGACGGGTCAATGCACATTTTCACATGGAACACACATCTATTTACCCTATACCCACGCACACACGGAGAAATGCTGGGCCAAAAATTAGAAATGAGTTCTATCAAATCAAGGCTGAATTGTAGTGTTTGAAGGGTAGGCTAGGTCAAATTTGGACCCTACAAACACTAGAAAGTGAGAATGAAATATTTAATATCCTAATTGGGGAGGAATTGGATCCTTATCTCGAGTATGGTTATCAATATGTTGGGTTTCTTTTTCCACTTGGGTGAGCAAAAAGAGGTCCCTTGACTATCTAGTTAGGCCAACAAGAAAACACAACAGTTTGTTCGTTGATAAGTGGCTCAACTAAATAGAAAACAAGAAATAAACAACAAAGGTATAAAAACTAAACTAAGAATGTATATAACATCAAAAATAAATTTGAAATAGGACAAAGGGATGGATACCAATGGAAAGTGGTCTTCATATTGATAACACCTAGGAGAAAATTGGGACTTAAGAGTCCCCTCTTCCTCCTTAGGAGGGCTCTTGAGTCCCCCAAATACAAATCTTTCTCTCTTCTAAAAATGTCTAAAAATGGAAATATAATGATGAAGACTTGATTGTTGAAATTCTGAAGAGGAGAGAGGTTCAACACTTTCTATGAATGCTCAAAGAGTTCTAGGGTAAATATGGATTCTCTAAGACAAATTGAACAACATAAAAACACTCAAAATTCGTCTCTTTCCTTGCACACCTTGGTCATGTATTTATAGGACCAATGCAAGATTTTTATTAGCTTGCTCATAGTTGTTGGTTTTGGAGCCTGATTATCTTCTTGTTTCATAGGTCTTTGTTTTCAACTGTGTTTATACCCCATGAAGACTGCATACCTCAAAATACTATACACCCCTCCATGCGGGGGGGTTGCAGGGGGGGATTGCCAGTTCCCGGGGCAAGCGGGCCCCTAGAGGGGGTTTGGGGGAAAACGTTCCCCGATGGGGGTTCAGGGGGAGAAGCCCTCGAAGGAAAAATTGCCTTGTAAATGTATATTTTAATTTCATAGTAAATATGGACCATTCATTATAAGGTCGCATATCTGACGATAGAAGTTATGTTAGGGTTTTTTTCCCTAGAAGGAAACCCTCTTTTATGAGGGAAATTTATTGCATCTATGAATCATTGTGAATATTGTATTATGAGAGAGGAGACTATGAGAGAAAGAAGAGGAAGTTACATCGAGTGTGTTGTAGGTTGTATCCCTTCATTTGCTAGATAATAAAAAGGAAGGAGCTGGCAATTTCTCTGGTGTACATAGGCCACACTGGGTGAACCACGTATATATGTGTCTCTATTGTATTGTGTATATTCTATGTTTTATTTCCACATTTTTTTTATTTTGTTGCTCCACGATCCTGGTTTTATAACAATAGTGTGATTTAGAGGAATTTTAGGGTGCTTCCCATTCTTTTACTATCCCCAACGAAAGATTTCAGGTCGAACTTATGGTCTTTTCATGGTACACTTTGACCTAGAAGTGGTTGAGGCACGACCAAATGCATTAATGCGCCATTTTTGCTTCTACACAGGTTCTTGTGGAGGCAATGTTGGACACTCAACACACCCTAAAATGTCTATGTCCATTTCTACTTTTTGGGTACCACTTGATCCTTTGCACTGTCTATTTTCACTTCAGTATGAAACTGATGCCTGCGCTTATCTTTTATGTTTCATGTTTGAATTTCTTAAAGTCTTCTTGAACATACAAAAAATATTCATCATAAATTTAAATGGGACTTAACAACTACTTAAGGAATCAACAATCTAAATCTTTCCCCAGCACGCTTAGGAAGTTCGGCATCGGTAAAGGTTAAAGGTGACGAAAATCGCTTGAGAAGTTCAAATTAGTCGAGCACCGATCTTCATCGATGTCGGTGGATGAAAGTCTCTCTTTTCTATGAATGAGCTCTGACATGAATATCGCCGAAGACCGATCTGTTCGGCTTCGGCAGGAAAACGAAAAGAGTAAGCACCGTGCAAGGAGAGGAGTGGTATAGTCGACCACCAACTCCCAAAACTTTTTCGACGATGGAAGGTTACGAAGATGATAACCTTCTAAGAAGCTACGCACTTGAACTTTCCTTGATCACCGTCCCCGATGTCATCAACGTCAGAAGTTTTCGTTAGGAAGATACCATCCGAACTCCGATGTTTCCTTGCATTGAGCTCCTAAACTGGCTCATTGACCACACCGATGCACAAAAATGTTTGATTAATGACGATAATGGTGAATGCGTCGGCATTTTCTTGCCATCAAAGTTTCAATGTTACTACACGCTCAAGGAGCTGGAAGAAAAGCTGAGCACTTATTTTGTTGTGAGTTTCTATGCAACACATGATACCAGCAAAATCATGGCGTCATGGTGGAGGGAAGATAAAAAATTCACGAATCGAACAGCCGACTGGTATCTGACGACCAATATAAGGGAACCATACATATATCTCATGGCTCTTCTCTGCAATTTGCACGGGGAGAAATATTTCTCCCGGTTTTCAGAGGCTTGGATGCCTATAGATTTTACGATGGCCATTTCAAGCATGAGCTTCAATTGGGGTGCAATCATCTCCAAACAACTGAGCACTTGCATAAGACAAGCCCAAACACTGAAAGAGGGAGAAACCCCCTCCTTCTACATGGTCTCGTATCTGCTGGACATCATCTATGCTAGGAACTTTTTCTCTGGAATGAACCTAAACTGGCACTCCTCGGAGCTCCCAGTCCATGTATACCTCAACATATTATGGGAAAACAGGTACAAAATATCCTATGCTCTTATCTGTGACCATTTTATTGCATGCATTTATTTTTTGTTGTTCAGGAAAGAGTGCCCTAGGCTATCAGATGAAGAAAAAAAGGTTATATGAAAAGTGGGTCACTAGTATCTAGATGAGCGCGAGACCTACATCAGGGTTTTCTGCACCACATGGGCACCCCATTTGTTATCCATATATGTTCCCGATCGACTAGTGATAGGAGAAATTTGCTATCAGACCATTCTGCAAGGATACAATGCCACTTTAGTAAAGGACAAGAAGCGGGCCTTCATACCATATGGGTTTCATATTGGCTTCTACCTAGTCAAAGACACCGTGCATGCTAAGCAAGAAGGGATAAGTCAATTAGAATTTCCAGTTTCAAAATGGTCGATTTTGCAAACATGATCCCAAGGGCCTGGTCCTACAACATGCATCGTAGGTATCATCTTGTTGGCCTTATGCCCATGACCGGTTAGAAAATGAAATTTTCACCGAAAGTGCTCAAGACTGGAATGAGGTGGCAGCAAGGAGGGATGATCCTTGAACAACCAGGTTCAAACCTATGAGTTGGGAAGAGAAAGTGACATCTTTGGAGTAGACAACTCAATAAATTCTCAGGACTCAGGAAGGAACGGTAGCATCTGAATCGAGTGAAGGAATAGGCGATCCCCAAAAAGGTATCAAAGCAGAAAGATTTTATCAGGGATCCCCGGTACAAATCAGGGATTTCCCTGAAATTCAAGTTGCATAGGGGATGGGTGAACCTTTGTACCACCAAAGCCAGCTTCTAATGAAGTGGGTGCAAGATGATCCGTACCTTATCATAACACCTGTGCTTGCAACTGGTATCTGAGAATATGGACCGAGGGAGCCAAGCGACCCTGGTTCCATAAATCCTGGTAACACCAACGGGTTAGGCAATCCTGAATGCACAACATCGTCGGTCGATTCCCCTATGGGCGGGAAAACTCAATCAGAGATAGGCCAAGTGTCGATAGAAACACAAGCGCCTAATCCCCTGAGGAAAATTATACATATATATTGATGACGAGAGCCCAGAGCCATCTCACAACACCCCTATGCATGTCCAAGAGAAAACTTCTTCCCCTGAGCCCAAAGTTCGAGACAAGGAGGTTTCACAAAAGGAAACATAATCCAAAAATAGCCTCGAAACAAAAGAACCCAATGAATTAGAAACTAAAGTGGATCCGAATGACAAGCCCGAACCAGAGGAGACAAAGAAAGAATCCCCGCAAAAGGAAATCAATGGTTCTGTAGCCGAGGAGTAAGTAAGTAACGAGTCTGTACCTGACACTTCTATTCTTCCCAATAATCAAATCCTCGACGAGCGACAAGTAGAGGTCGGACCCACGAGGCATAGCGAGGAAGTTCAAGAGCCCAATCTTGAACAAATATACACCACCGGTAGCCTAGGAAACAAGCTCACATGGGGAAATCAACAGATACCAGAGCTAGTAGACGAGGTAGAAAATATATATGTGATATCCTATGATCAAAAGAGAAAGGCCATTGTTCAAAGGACTGCAAAGAAAAGAGGTATCATGTTGGATCACTCCATCGTTGTTACTACAGAGGAAAAATTGATCAACACAACAGATGCCCGGACGTCTGAAATGATCAGCGTAGGAAAGGCCCTTTCGGATGCCACATTGGATAGAGCTAGGAGAGATGAAAAGGAGCTGGCCGTCACCCTAAAGGAGCTTGAACACTTGCGCCATCTGGTCGAATACTATAAAGGAGCCACATAGACTATTGTGTATCTGAAAAGTGAGTTCGAAGGAGTCTACAACGAGTTCAAGAAGGAAAGACACTTGTTAACCGTGAACATAGCTGAGTTCCGAGAGGACACTCTCATGGCACTCACGACATGGAAGGATATGGAGTGATGGTATGAAATGGCGCAACAAGAGGTAGAAAGACTCGAGTACATTGAGGCAGTCCAACAGGGCCGAGAGAAGGAAGAACACGGCATTCAGATGGTGGGAAAAAGTAGTCTTAATCGCATGAAGAGATCAACCAAATACTGGGCTAAGATGTCTCAGGACCCATACTGAGAAATCCAAGAGAAATGTACCATATGCAAGAAGCACTGGGACAAAATTAATAAAGTAATGAAGGATGTCAGGTTCCCTGAGTTCGCCACCCCCGATAAATTTACTGACTTGAGCGACGTGGTCAAGTTGTATGCCGAAAAAGACTATATATGGACCGAAGGGTTCACAAAGATAACCGATGTGAGGCCAGGGCAAGTGCAACAATTCATAGAACATCCAATCAGATCCCGAACCATGCGACAACAGTTGAACTCCAATTTAGTAAGTACTGAGCACATGTAGTGGACATTAGGGGAATATATGCGGCTCCAATGGAACAACACAGATTTCCATGGGCCCAAACTTGTGAAGAACTTTTTATCAGTTGGTCTGAATATGAGAGAAGTCACCCTTTCTGAGAAAGATCTTGGGTCGACTGTTAAATAAACTGTTAGAAGATAACGCCACATGGCAATTTTTGTTTTGTTTAAACTACACTTAGCCATTAATTTTAGTTAAAAAATTATATTATAAATAAGGACATCGACCAATTAGTCAAGGGTCAATGGTTGTTGTAAGAACTCTTTCTTTTTGGTTGTTAAGAATTATTTTGAGACTGCTATGAATTGAGAAGTCTTTCTGGACCAAAGACAAGCTATTTTCATCAAATGCATGTGATTGGACTTGGAGAAGAACTAATTCCTATCATGTTTCTTGAATGATGCAGTAATGAGTAAGAGCAATTAATTTCGTTGTCAAGTTATCTGGTGCAATGTTTTGATGTTCGTTGCTTTAAAGATGAATATAAATCGTTGTGTTATTATGTGATGAATGGTTATGGTAGATGAATTATTTTGCTTTCCATTATCTTATTACATATGTGCTTTCTTTCTGATAATTAGTTTCTCAGACAATAATTGGATTCTCACATGGTTAATGTATTAGTACTAGGCCTGTGGTATAGAGTCATTGTCTGCATGTTGAGAAACGGGTTATCCCAAGCTTATCCTCTTCCCCAGTAGTTAAACCTTAATCCTATTAGTTGTCAAGTTGGTTCATATTGGCTTGCATCTCTCATACCATCCCCACCTAAGAGAAAATACAGAAGAGAACAGTCCTAACTGAAGGAAGATCCTTCACAAGAAAACACAAAGCCCATCGATAAATTGGCCGGATCGCAAGATCTAGAGAACCATTCCATCTTCAAACACTGCAGAGTCTAATTGGGCCTCAGTGGCGGGTTTGGTTCCTACTGTTGAGTTAAGGGATTTAAGACCCATCAACAGAACTGGCACTAGAAGAAGGGCATGAGAATGAATGGTTGAATATATATTTTATCTATCATTTCAAGCAGCCTACAGATTCGTAACAGCCCAGATGCATGGCTAGTCCTTCACAAGAGAACCCACACACATTGAGTATTCCCAAAATGGATAACTCACCCCAGCCCGAGGAAGAACAATTATTTCCTGAAATACCTTATGCTCTTCCTCACGAGGAATTAAATCAGTTTAGAAGACTTACAAGATCCTACACCCGACAGATCGGTGCGTTTCCATTAACCTCGACACTTCCTTGAAGAAAACAAATAATAAGACCGATGGTCAATACTCCCGATGAAGTTTTCATACACATGGTAGAATACTTGATAGACTTTTCGATCACCGAAATTGAACACCCTCTGAATCTTATCGCCGAAACACCTGCCGATGATGTCTCTGAGCCTCAAGACTTTTCAAAAGAAGAGGAGTTCAACTCAGATTCCGAAGATATGGAAGGTGATAATGACCATGAGGAGGAAAGAGAAATCCCACTTAATAACAAACATCCTTGGTTGGTCAGAGACACTGTGGCCGTCCCTGCACAAGTACATAATATTCCCCGATACCCAGAGAAGCTACTTCCCAAGTACGACCCCGAAACTTCAGGTTTACCTAAAGATCATATCAAGGAGTTCATACTCATAATCAAACTTATGAACATTCAACATGAAGACTTATTCTGCAGACTTTTCCCCTACAGGTTTGAAAATTCATCTTCCACGTGGTATTTTAATTAGCAAGTAGGATCTATAACTAGTTGGACTAAGTTCCAGAAATATTTTCTAGATTAATTTGCAGAAGAAACTACTACGAGAGCTATGATGGCTTAGTTGTTCAAATCCACCATGAGTTCGAAAGAGAGGGTCAAATATTCAAGACCATCTTAAACAAATTTCATCCCACGACAAAACCAACTCAAGAGTTAAAAATTGAGGTTTATGCCAACATGCTCCCGGCTTCTATTTCTATGTTTGTAAAAAGAGCCACTGAGCAAACCCTAGAGGGAAATTTTGAAGAGGCCAAGAAAATAGAATTCCAGATGAAAGGATGTAAAGAAGGCCAGGTCTCTCTAGTGAAAAAAGAAACCCATCCCTCTCTAAGGAGATGACTCCTTTTGACTAGATCGCCGGAGAAACCGGCTGAACAAAATCCCGACAAGGGTAATGGAGATATAGAAGACATACAACGCATGGTTAAGAAATTATCAAACGAGATCATAGACATGAAGAGAAGTGCAGGAGAGGGAAACCAAGGCCAAAGGCCCTATAATCCTTTCTTTAAAAGAAACCCGCCTTTCAAAGCAATTGAACCTCCCCCAACCAACTTAATATTGATCTAGGGAATGTCGTGTTTGATTCTTTATGTAGTTATCATCACGAAAACCACTCCGAAAGAGACTGCCCTCAATGGGTACATGCCATGAATTTGATGGCCAATCGGTTTCTAGATGAAGTCTCCCTGACCGAACAACCTAACAGTTTGGTTATGAATATTGTTGACCAGGAAGATATTGACCCACCATGAGATAAAACCATGCTGATATGGGATCCCGAACTGATCATGCCTTTCAGTGATTTGTTTAAGTCTTGGGGACAAATCGTGGAAGTTTCAGTGATACAAACACATAGTAAAGGTCTGTCTGTCTTGAAATATGCCAACGCCACCCAGGCCTTGAGAAGTAAGTTAACCCCCAATCGCCCGAAAACATCTTTTGATCCCGATAAAAAAACCTATAAGCATTCATACCCAGGAATCACCCAAACTAGATTACAATGTGGTTGAAGATTTGAAGAATCTAAAGGCTAATATTTCAGTTATGGACATATGCAGGATCCCTCAGCAGAAGGACTTTCTGTTACATGCTTTGAACTCTGTGGAAAACCCGCTGGCAGGTAATGGTCTAGAAATAAATCTGTCTCCCATAGATCCGGTAGGAAAACCAACCATGAACACCTGTTCGGGAGATAGAAAGGAGAAAACTTTTGTCCCATCGTTCCTCTTAACGTTTGAAGTCTTCAATAGAAAAATTCACAATAGTTTGGTAGATTCTGGACCATCTTCCAATTTCATTCCCTTGTCTATTTGCAAAAAATTAAATGTCGTTCCTCTCAAGAGTGACAAACATGTCATACAACTAGACATAGCCCAGGTCAAGGTCATAGGAGAACTCAAGGATGTGATGATCAGAATGTCGACACACCCCATGTTTGTGCAAGTGATAGACATTATTGTAGTAGATATCCCAGAGGCATATGGGCTATTACTGAGTCGATATTGGTCTGAAAAGCTAAACAGATACTTCAGTACAGACTGGGTACACCTCTGGCTACCATTGAAGGGATACAAGAACATGATCATAATCGATAGGGAGAGATATCTGAAACATACGGTCACTAATCTAGAAACCCCGAATGACCCCTCATCCATAGATTTCCCCATACTGGGAAATTATTCCTGTGACTCCTACTTCGAGAACTTTTATCCTACCTTGTACGATGTTCCCCTTACCCAAAAATATGAAATAGTTTTTCAAGAGAAATCACCGATACCGACAGGGGACACCCTCTTCTGTCAAAAACCTACGCTAGAGATTGCAGAACAAAAGATCGGAGAGAAAGAAATTAATAAGGGAAAATAAAGGGGTGATTGTCGTTCACAAATATGGACCCTCTATTTTGATGGATCTAAATCGCAAAAAGGGTCAGGAGCAGGGTGCATCCTCATCTATCATAAAGGTAAACATCATTTCTTAGACAAGGAAGAAATACTATACACTGAAATTCTACTCACCTGAAGAACTATTAGCAGGAGGTACATAGGTTAATAGAGCACTTTGAGGCTTTCAATATCACTATGATCCCTAGAGAAAAAAATATTCTTGTTGACTCCTTGGACACAACCGCTTCTGGGGTATCACCTTTAGAATATTATGAAGCCTCCCGATTCACAGTGGAGTTTCTCTACAAACCATCGGTACCTAATAAAATTTCCAATTGGAAAGTCTTTGAAGGAGATGAACAGATCATAAACTTCTTAACCAACCAAGACAATTTCAAATATCTCACTATTGATGATGAATAATTCCAAGAGAAATCAACATAAACCGATCCTCGGATAGGACAACCTATGGATAAATCAAAGGCTCACACAATCCTGAAAGGGATAGCTAATATAGAAAATTTGTTTGATCTGAAAGAGCAATTTAAGGGACCTAAAAACGTGAAGACTGGTAGCTCTTGTCCCCTTCATGAAACTATAAATCTTGGGACCCCAGAAAACCCAAAGAATGTGAATCTCAACAAGACTATATCTAAGGAAGAGAGGAAATCCTACCTCAAATTATTAAGAAAATACCAGGATGTCTTCGCGTGGTCCTATAAGGATTTGAAAACATATGATACCCGCATCATTCAACACACCATCCCGTTAAAACCCAGAGTGAAACCTTTCCAAAAGAAGCTTTGAAAGTATCACCCATCCCTAGAACCTCTCATGTATCAGGAATTAAAGAAGCGTTTAGATGCCAAGATCATTTTCTAGGTTAGGCATTCTGCCTGGGTAGCGAATCTTGTTCTGGTGAGGAAAAAGTCGAGAGAAATCCGCCTATGTGTATATTTTAGGAACCTCAACAGATCTTTTGAAAAGGACAATTACCTAGTCCCACCGATGGAACAACTCCTGTAGACCACATCTAGCTCGAAGATCTTCTCTCTACTAGATGGTTTATCAGGTTACAACCAAGTACTGGTTTCAGAGGAAGATCATTTAAAAACCACCTTCCGAACCAAATGGGGAACCTTCACTTATAAGCACATTCCTTTTGGGTTAATTAACGCAGGAGCGACCTTCCAAAGGGCCATGGACATATCTTTCCAGGGACTAATCAATAAATGTGTGGTAGTGTATCTAGATGATGTAACAGTGTATTCGAAGAATAGAGAAGAGAACATCCAACACTTAACTTAGATTTTTGAGAGGTGTAGGAAATACGGTATATCCTTAAACCCTAAGAAAAATATCTTCGGTGTCGAGGAAGGTAAGCTATTAGGTCATATTATATCTCAAGTAGGGATTCACATAGGCCCGGAAAGGATTAAGGCCATAGATCAACTTCCATTACCCCATAACAAGAAAGCTATGTAGTCCGTTTTTGGGAAAATCAATTTTGTGAGGAAGTTCACTCCCGACTTCATAGAAATCATCAAACCCTTACAAAAGATGATTCGCAAGGATGCCGAATTTAAGTGGGATGATGAGAGAAAATATGCTTTCAACAATATCAAAGATGCCATATCCCGGGCCTCGGTATTGCGAAGTCCCGATTTCAATAGAAAATTTTCGCTTTATACTTTCACCTCCGACCAATCGTTAGCTGCAATTTTGACTCAGAAGGATGATGACAACAACGAAGCCCCAGTTTCATTTATGAGTAATAATCTTCAAGGAACTGATCTCAATTTTCCTTCTCTAGACAAACATGCCTACGCGTTTTATAAGGCAGTAAAGCATTTCAGGTCTTACATCCTCAAGAATCACACTAAAGTAATTGTGTTGCACCCTGCAGTCTGATCCTTGTTTACCCAAAAAGAAATGGGGGAAAGAAGAGGGAATTGGATGGCAGTAGTTGAGGAATTTGATCTAGATATAAAGCCTACCAAACTAGTAAAAGCACAAGGGTTATGCAAGCTTGCAGCCGAAGCCCATGATCAAGTAAATGAAGATTTTGGATGGGAGAATGAAATGGCACTATGGTGTGGTGAAGTAGAATACATCTCCCCATGACAACACTCCTAGTATGAGGATTTAACTTATTTTCTACATCACGGGGCTTGTCCCGAAAACCTCAACCTTAGGGAAAGGAGATCCCTGAGATTAAAATCTGCACAATATCACCTTGTAAATTCAATGCTCTTTCAGATCAATTATGATGGGGTACTATTAATACGTCTCGAACGTGAAGACAGAGAAAAAGTGCTGAAAGAACTCCATGATGGCCCCACCGGGGGACATTTTGCAGGAAACACCACCGCTCATAAGTTTCTGAGAGCCGACTATTATTGGCCCACCTTGTTCAAAGACGCTCACAGTTACATTAAAAACTATAAGACTTGTCAAATAAGTGTTGGAAAGAAGTAAAGAGAAGAATTCCCACTCCAACCTGTGACTATATTTAGGCCTTTTGAGTAGTGGGGGTTGGATATCATAGGATAAATTACACTTAACTCTTCAAAACTGCACAAGTACACTCTTACTTCCATCGACTATTTCACAAAATGGGCAAAGGCCATTCCACTGACTCGTGTAGAGGAGAAGATAGTGATCCAATTCATAGAACAATAGCTGATTACAAGGTTTGGTGTCCCTTCTGTTCTGGTCTTTGATAACACAACTTACTTTTCTTCCACCCTATTGACGAAGTTTTCTTTGGATAAAGGAATCATAATCAAGTACTCTGCAAATTACTATCCCCAGGGAAGCAGTGTGGTAGAATCAACTAATAAAAACCTGGTAAGGATGTTAAAGAATATGGTTATATATAACCAAAGAAATTGGCACAATCTAATCCATAATGCTCTATGGGCCGATAGGGTCACACCCAAATAAGATATAGGAAATTCCCCATACTTTTTGGTCTACGAGAAAGAATCCATCCTCCCAAATGGGCTCTATCCTCTGTCTCTTCAACTGGCCCAAGATTCCAACGAAGAACCCTCATTAGCCATGCAACAAAGAATTAACACTTTGCTCATGCTAGAAGAAGAGATAGAAAAGGCTAAGTTAAAATTCCTAGCTCACCAGAAGATAGTGAAAATATGGTTCGATAAACATATGGCTAAAGAAAAGAACTTTGAAGTAGGAGACTTAGTCCTGAAGTGGGACAAAGCAAATGAACCAAAAGGGAAACATTCTAAGTTTCAAAATCTATGGCTTGGACCTTTTCAGGTGGTTGAGAAGATTGGGGTAGGCACTTATCGGTTGCAGAATATGAGGGGGGAACCTGATGCCCTCCTAGTAAATGGCCAAGCCCTAAAACAATACCTCCAATAATCAACAAAAAAAGGAAAAAAAAAAAGAAAAAAAAAATTGAAAATGAATAAAACAATAAATATGTGTGTTTTATGTTCTTTGTTGAGTATCTTCACGATTGCAAAATACTTCTTTTGTTGTTTCTTTTCTTTCTAGTTTTCTGTGCTTTTGAAGGTATGTCCAGCAAAATGATGGTTGGCCTTAAACTCACGCAAAGTAGCAAACCATGTTTATAACTCATCACTCACTTACAAACACCAGAAGCACTAGAAAACTTGCAGTCACTTTGAGGAATCCTCTATCCAACCTAAGCAAATGAACAACTTCGGAGAAATGTCAGAAATGTCTACTTTGTGAATCGGTAATACCTCAAGCGAAAGAAGGAAATATGGAAAATACTACATGCACCCAGAAGATGGAATTGGCAAAGCATCCACCTTAACCCTCTCACCTAGAAAATAAATAGACATCCTCCTCTCCCAGTCACTCAGTGCATCATGCTGAAATACAATTTATATTATCAAAAGAGTGAACAATAGGAGAGGGTATGTAGATATCACCATCGGGACTATGAATGCTTTTTGGTAGCAGAGAAAGGTCTGTGATATCGGGGTGACTCCGTCGGGGCTCTGGATGCTCGTTGGCAACAGAGCGACACCGAAGTAGGTGAGTAGAAGTAATTAAAGGCCTCATGCCGGTTAATACTTTTCTAAGCTTTTGTAAAAAGGGGGCATGAGTCAGGGTCAAAGGAAACGAAGGAGGAAAGAGGTTAAAACCCCATAGGCAGACCCGGAAGCATCAACGGAAGGACGTCAAAGGAAAAGGTTAAGAGGTTCCGATTTAAGACCAACTAAGATTCTCCATCAGCTTCTGTATCAGCCGAGCCTTGGAGGAGGAACATATATTTTTCTTTCGCCTAGTGAATCGCCATTTGTTGAACACTCAACACACGCTAAAAAGTCTATGTCCATTTCTACTTTTTGGGTACCACTTGATCCTTTGCACTGTATGTTTTCACTTCAGTATGAAACTGATGTCTGCGCTTATCTTTTATGCTTCATGTTTGAATTGATTAAAGTCTTCTTGAACATACAACAAAGAATCATCATAACTTTAAATGGGACTTAATAACTACTTAAGCAATCGACAATCTAAATATTTCCCAAGCACTCTTAGGAAGTTCGACATCGGTAAAGGTTAAAGGTGACAAAAATTGCTTAAGAAGTTCAAAATAGCCGAGCGTCGATCTTCATCGACGTCGGTGGATGAAAGTCTCTCTTTTCTATGAATGAGCTCTGGCAGGAATATCGTCAAAGACTGATCCATTCGGCTTCAGTAGGAAAACGAAAAGAGTGAGTGTTGCGCAAGGAGAGGAGTGGTATAGCCAACCACCAACTCTCGAAATGTTTTCAGCGACAGAAGGTTACGAAGATGATAACCCACCAAGAAGCTGTGCACATGAACTTTCCCCGATCACCGATCCCCGATGTCATCGGTGTCATAAGTTTTCATCAGGAATATACCATCCAAACTCCAGTGTTTCCTTGCATTGAGCTCCTAAAGTGGCTCATTGACCACACCGATGCACAATTTTTTTTTATGAATGACGATAATGGTGGATGCATCATATTTTTCTTTCCATCAGAGGTTCAGAGTTACTACAAGCTCGGGGAGCTGGAAGAAAATCTGAGCACTGATTTCATTGTGAGTCTCCATGCAACATACGATACTAGGAAAATCATGGCGTCAGATTGGAGGGAAGATAAAAAATTCATGAACCGAACTGTCGGCTGGTATCTGACGACCAATCTAAGGGAACCATACATATATCTCATGGCTCTTCTCTGCAAGTTGCATGGGGAGAAATATTTCTCTCAGTTTTCAGTGGCTTGTATGAATCTAGCTTTTACGATGGCCATTTCAGGTACGGGCTTCAATTAGGGTTCCATCATCTCCAAACAACTGAGCACTTTCATAAGACAAGCCTAGACGCTGAAAGAGGGAGAAACCCCCTCCTTCTACATGGCCTCGTATCTGCTGGACATCATCTATGCTAGGAACATTTTCTCTGGAATGAACCTAAACTAGCACTCCTCAGAGCTCCCGATCCATGTATACTTCAACATCATATGGGAAAACAAGTACAAAAAATCCTATGCTCTTATCTGTGACCAACTTATTGCACAGAATTATTTTTTGTTGTTCATGAAAGAGTTCCCTAGGCTATCAGATGAAGCAAAAAAGGTTATATCAAAAGTGGGTCATTGGTATCTATATGAGTGCGAGACCTACATCAGGGTTTTTGGTGCCATAGGGGCACCCCATTTGTTACCCATATATGTTCCCGATCAACTAGTGTTAGGGAAAATTTTCTATCAGACCATTCTGCAAGGATACAATGCCACTTTAGTAAAGGACAAGAAGCGGGCCTTCATACCATATCAGTTTCATATTGGCTTCTACATGGTCAAAGACACCGTGCATGCTAAGCAAGAAGGGCTAAGTCAATGAATTCTGTTTCCAAACTGGTCGATTTCACAAACATGATTCCAAGGGCCTGGTCCTACAACACGCATCGCAGGTATCATCCTGTTGGCCTTATTCCCATGACTGGTTCGAAGATGAAATTTTCATTGAAAACGCTCAAGACTGCAATGAGGTGGCGGCAAGGAGGATAATCCTCGAACAACCAGGTTCAAGGCTATGAGTTGGGAAGAGAAAGAAACGTCTTTGGAGAAGAAAACTCAAGAAATTCTTAGGACCTGGGAAGGAACTATAGCATATGAATCGGGCGAAGAAATAGGCCATTCCCAAAAAGGCATCGAAGTGGCAAGAGTTTATCAGGGATCCCTGGTACAAATCAGGTATTTCCCTAAAATTCATGTTGCACAGGGGATGGATGAAGTTTTGTACCAACAAAGCTAGCTGCTAATGAAGCCAATGTAGGATGATCTGTACCTTATCATAACACTTGCTATGCCAACTGGTATCCGAGAAGGCAGCCTGACGGAGCCAAGCGGCCCTGGTTCCATAAATCCTGGTAACACCAACGGGTTAGGCAATCCTGCATCCATAACATCGCTGGTCAATTCCTCGATGGGCGGGACAACTCAACCAGAGACAACCCGGGTGTCAATAGAAACACAAGCGCCTAATTCCTTGAGAAAACTTATACATATATATAGTGATGATGAGAGCCTGGAGCCATCTCATGACACCCCTGTGCATGTCCAAGAGGAATAAGGTCCCGAGAAAACTTCTTCCCCTAAGCCCGAAGTTGGAGACAAGGAGGTAACGCAAAATGAAGTAGAAGCAAAAATCAGCCTCGACACAAAAGAACCCAGTGAATCGGAAACTGAAGCGGATCTGTTGGCAGGCAATACAATTTTTTTTATTGCCCTCTAAGCTGCCTACACCTACATCTTCTGAACTTCAAATTGTCGTCGCATTTTACGGATTAACTATATTTTCATTTCATGCGATGTTTGAAAATTGGTTTCGATTTAGTTTTCACGACTGAAAGCGTGAAAACTCCTCCATCGTTATTTTAATTGTCATGATCTGCTCATCGATATTCTGATTGGTGCTTACCTTTGGTTTATTGTTAAATGGCTGGAATGATTTTTCGAACTATGTCCATTTGCCTATCCTTATTTTGATTGCGCAACTTGACTTTTATTTAATTGACAAGGCATTGAGCATGCTAATTCATGAATTATACTTGATTATATAAGGGTTATGATTGATTTTGGTTTTTATATGATGTGATCCTTACTATCAAAATCTCTTGGCTTATCGATTTTTGCCACAATGTTTTATAAACTTTGGTTACATATTATGCGACAAGCACATGGGCAACATATGACTCTGATTTCATATTGAATGGCAATGTTTGATTATACATTATAGCGCATGAGAAACATATGAGTCTGATTTCATATTGAATGGCAATGTTTGATTATACATTATAGCGCATGAGTAACATATGAGACTGATTTCATATAGAATGGCAATAGTTTGAAGTTATACACATGGCGCATTGATCAAACCTTTGGATTTTGCAATAGCGTTGGTTTGAATTATTACAGGCGCATATTTAAACTATGGGTTTGATTTAACATTGAACGTTCATGGTTTCAAACTATACATTGGCACATTGAGATAACTATCCACCGTTTAATCCTTGGGTTGGCCGAATAAGTTTGATTTTGGTTATGATTGATTGAACAGGGGTGGTACTGTGCCATTACTGCTTTGCATGGTGGTGGTTCTCCCACCACCCTCGCACGTGCAAATTAATTTACCTCCCCTTTGAGCGCTCATAGCTGTTAATCCCAAAGGACTTTGCTCCTGTGTTGATTTTGTTCAATCCAAACCCTATCATGAGCCCGCACCATGGCTCTAGTCGTAAGGGCTGAACCCAATGGTTGCCAGGCATTGTTGATGTTTGATGGTGCTTACAGTGACCTTGAGGAATTCAGATGGCTCCCGTTCATACGAAAGTTTGATGGCTATAACCCTAGCATGGCTCGGAAATTTTCATTAACCTTTGATGGCTGCCGAGCCAAGGTTGGGGATGTGCAGTTGGAAATTGATGAGCATTTTCTTAGTTTAGCTACTGGTCTGCCTGCTGTTGGACAGAAGTGGTAAAAAAATTGCAAAGTGGAAGATGTCCCGTGGAAATTTCTCTTCCAATCATGAAGAGTGAGCTCCTGTGACAAAGGTTTTCCCGTGAATATGCTAAAGCAACGATGGCATGACTTGCTGATGGTAACCAAGCAATTCATCACCTGCGAGGGCATGTATGGTTTCGTTTTCTTGTACCACCTTCGGCTACTTATGGTTTTCATGGGATATGAGCTTAATATGCCATACTACTTGCATAGGAGTCTGTTTAAAATGTCTAAAATATATAAGAGGAACCATGTCGATAACATCCTATTCCATTTTGGGTTAATTAAAATGCTTGTGGTTTGTCATTTGGGGTTACGCCGAGACTGTTGGAATGATTTTCTTAAACGAAATAATTTTGATGATTCTAGCCCACCACAGGTTGACAAACCTGTGGTGA
>SNQJ01S0025257.1:8016-19459 GCA_010110895.2 Picea sitchensis
ATGGGAGGAAGAACACATACACCCTAGAGAAGAATGGGAGAACTCACATGTTGCTTCCAATCAAAGATAAGGAGGTGAAACCTGAAGTAAGAAACGTTGTACTTCTCATGAGTGGGAAGGAACTTCTTATAGAGGTTAAGAAGAAGGAGGTACCGCAATTCATTGTGGTCAAGAAGCCTAAAATTGTTTTAACCAGTACAAGGGTAGATGATTTACCGGAGGAGGTTCATAAATTATTGGAAGAGTCTGTTGACATAGTAGTGGATGAACTACCTCGTTCGATGCCACTGATCAGAAGTGTGAGTCATCATATTGATCTCATACCTGGAGCTAGTTTACCAAACAAGGCAGTGTACAGATTGACACTGCATGAGAATGAAGAAGTCAAAAGACAGGTCCAAGATTTAATGGACAAGGGGTTGATTAGAGAAAGCTTGAGTCCATGTGTTGTTCACAGTGCTCAGTCCGAAGAAAGATGGAGGCTGGAGGATGTGTACTAACTCGAGAGAGAACAACAAGATAACCATCAAGTACAGATTTCCATTGCCAAGGATGGATGATTTGATGAATTGCTTGAGTGGGGCCAATTTTTTTTCGAAGATTGATTTGAAAGGTGGATATCACCAGATTTGTATGAGAGAAGGTGATGAATGGAAGACATCATTCAAGACTAACAAAGGGTTGTATGAATGGCTTTTTATGCCATTTGGTTTAACGAATGCGCCAAGTACTTTCGTGAGGTTGATGAACGAAGTCCTGAAGGAGTTCATTGGAAAATTTGTGATTGTGTATTTTGATGACATACTGATTTTCAGTAAAACAGAGGCAGAGCATCTGAAACATTTGGCTACAGTGATGAAGAGACTACAGCAAGAGAAGTTGTTGATAAACATGAAGAAATCCCCGTTCATGAAGACATAGCTCATTTATTTGGGTTTTGTTATTTCTGCAGATAAGTTGAGGATGGATCCAAATAAGGTGGAGGTAATTAAGAATTGGCCATCACCGAAGAGTATATTTGAGGTGAGAAGTTTTCATGGATTGGCTAGTTTCTACCGGAAGTTCATCAGGAATTTCAGTGGAATTAATGCACCAATGATGGACACAATGAAGAAGAGACACAAGTCTTTTCACTGGGCAGAAGAGGCTGAGAAAAGTTTTAATTTGTTGAAGAAGAAAATCACAGAACAACCAATTTTGCTGTTGCTGGATTTTAAAAAGACATTTCAAGTAAAATGTGATGCAAGTGGATTTGAAATAGGGGAAGTCTCGAGCCAAGAAGACATGATGATACCATACTTTAGCAAGAAGCTGAATGAAGTGAAAGTGAAATACTGCACGTATGACAAGGAGTTCTATGCTATTATTCAGGCACTGAAGAAATGGAGACATTACTTAATCCCGAAGGAGTTTGTCTTATAAAGTGACAATCATGCTTTGTAATTTGTGACTCAACAAGAGAAGTTGAATCAAAGACATGTTAAATGGGTTGAATACATGTAGAACTTTACTTTTGTAACTAATCATATTTCTGGAACTGCTAACAAAGGTGTTGATGCTTTGAGCAGGAAATGTTTGTTGTTGCAGGAGTTCAGAGTCAAAACACTGGGTTTTGATGATGTCAGGGACATGTACAGAGATGATCCAGATTTTAATGAGGCGTATGAAGTAACTGAGAATCCAGTTCTCAGGGACAGAGGTCAATTGACAGAATACATGATCTAGCAAGGATTATTGTTTAAGGGTAATCAACTTTGTATTCAAAAATGCTCCATGAGGAAGAATTTGTTGAAGGAGAAACACAGTGAAGGATTGGTTAAACATTTCAGTCATGAAAATACGTTCTCAAAATTAAATGAGTCATATTTTTGGCCAGGAATGAGAGAAGACATCAAAATATCCATGGACATATGCAGAATTTGTCAACATTTAAAAGGGAAGAGGAAGAATGCAGGGTTTTATCAACCGTTAACCATACCTGAGAGGTCGTGGGATGCAATAAGCATGGACTTGATATTGGGGATGCCAAGAACACAAAGAGGGTTTGACTCGATCTTTGTGGTGGTAGATAGATTTTCTAAAATGGCACACTTTATACCATGTCAGAAAAATAGTGACGCAACGCACATTGCGAATCTATTTTTCAAAGAAGTTATTTGACTTCACGGCTTACCAAGGAGAATAGTTTCGGATTGAGACACCAAGTTCGTGGGACACTTCTGGAGAACCTTATGGAAAAATATGGGAACAAACTTGTCATTCAGTTCAACTTATCATCCTCAGACAAATGGATAGACATAAGTTGTGAACAGAAGTTTGGAAGACTTGCTGAGGAGCTTAGTGATAGAACACCACAGTCAGTGGGACAATATTCTGCCACAGGCGGAATTTGCATACAATGATTCAATAAATAGAAGCACCGAGCAGAGTCCATTCCAAATTGCTTATGGGATGTAGCCAAGAGGAGTTTCAGAATTGAGGGATTCATAAGAGAATGCAACTAGGAGTACTAGTGAAGGGGAGTTTGCAGAAGAGATGGAGGAACTTCATAGCCAGGTGAAGGAGAAATTGTAGAACTCGAGCCAAGAGTATAAGTGCTGAGCAGATCAACACATGAGACAACTTCAATTTGAGGTTGGTGATTTGATTCTGGTTCTCAAAGGGGACATATAACAAATTGAATATGAAGAAGATCGGACCATCTAAGGTCTTTAAGAAAATTGGGGCAAATGCTTATGAGATTGAATTACCCGATGGGATCGAAATTTATCCGCTATTCAAAGTCTTAGATTTGTACCCACACAAAGCTGAGGAAGCCGGAATAAGTGATGAACAACTAGAGGTTCAGTGGACTAAACAAATGCCAGTTGCAGAGAAGCCACAGATGGAAAGCATACTAGACAAAGGAGTTAGTAAGAGGACCAGGCAAAAGGAATATTTTGAATACTTGGTCAAGTGGAAGGGACATCCAGTTGAAGATGCCAGTTGGGAGAATGAAGCAGAGATCTAGAAGAATGGACAGACCATGCGAGAGCTCATGGACAAGAGCCCATGAAAATTTTCACTGATACCACTAATTCTTTTTGAGTTTGTCTTCGTCAACTTCGAAGATCCTATCCCTCCTGAACTTGGTTGAAAAATCCTCAAGTCCTTTGGTGAAATTTCCTGCGTGCACTCCTTGCGGCAATTCTTCAAATACTTCCAAGTATTTGAACCTCTTCAACTATGCACACTCTCTTTAACAACAATCTTTTCAACAACTCCCCCAGGTTGCAAACTCTGAGACTCTTCTCGGCCTGCGCACACCTTGCATGGCTCCTGTGCTTAACTTGCACTCCTGCGAGAATGAGAACAATGTTATCTTTCCTGATCTTGCAGAGATGAACTCTGACTTCTGTCAACGCACACCTCATGGACAAATTTCACTGCAGTCCTTGCAGGAAAAATCTTGCTCAAAACAAAAGCATAACAAAGAGTAACTAAGCAGATATCAATCAACATGTTCAAACACATAAAACAATTTTACACCATGAGTCTGAAGTAAAGATTTTTTGTATTAATCCAGAACTTTTGTACATGGGGTTTTACTCTACACAACTCTCTGCTTCTGCTCTCCTATGCTCTCTCGATTGATAATGCTGCTAATAATGTTATAATGATACAAGTGAGGGTGTCTATATCTATCTATTTTCCCTCCGGCTCCTAAAACTATCTAATCTAAGAATTCAAAGCTACCTACTTACATTTACTAGCATAAATGCCTCTTAGTCCTTCAGACGAGATCAGGATGCTCAAGGTCTGTTTACAATCAAGAAGTACATCCTTTCTTAACTATTAAACTTAAGTTTGGCACATCCAACTTCAAAACATTTCAAACCATTTATCATGTGCCAAAATGTGTTGGCGCTTTCCCCACGCTCGCTTGTTGTTGGCGATGCTCCTGCATCACTTTACTTTCTTCTCTTCAATAGCCTTGGAACAATTTACACAGGTCCCCTTTTTCTCCTTAAGCGCAGGTCTTATGGAACCTGCGAGCCCCTTCCTTAGAGATTTTGTAGATTCAAAAATTTGAGCACTAGCCCCTTTCCTCTAGTCCCTCTCCTTCACTCGTCCTTGGGCTATGAACCATGGATAATCTCTCGGTGCTTCGCAATTTCAAACCTCAACTTCATTGGGTTCATCTAGTCTCCTTTTACATGAACTAGGAACCGACAGAGTTACTTGGAACCAGATCTACGGTTTGCGCTCCCTCCAGTGACCAACGATGGCGATCTCTTCACACTTCGTGACTTCTCAATTTCGAGAGTATTGACTCCTTGATGCTTTGAACCCTCCGATCCATGAATATCCAAAGGAGCTCATGGCTAAGAACCGTGTAACTTTTCTGAGATTCGATTGTAACTTTTCTGAGATCCGATGATCTGGAACAATCTCACTTCCACTAAACGGATCAACGGTCCAGATGGAATTTAGGTTCTGTAACTTCAAAAAGTTTCCTTCATTCAAAAAAGGAAACCTCTGGAAATGCGAATCTCGAAGGACTTCAAGGCGTAACCTTCTCGTACCTTCTTGATATCTAATGGTTGTCAGTGGTCCCGATTTCTTTTGAAGGTATATTGACCGTTACCTCACAAACTTAAACAAACATCTCCCTTTATGTTAAATATTTGTCTCTATCTCTCTTGAGCTTGAATCCGATGCACTCCTTCTGAACTTGGAATCTTCGACAAAGTTCATACTTAGTGATTTATTCAAAAGGAAACTCTCTATGCACTTCTTTCACTTCGGAGTCTCGATTTATCAACAGTTGGTCAATTCTTGACCATGTGCACTCCTTGCAAAACTCAACCTTAGCTTCCTGTTATCCCTTCTAATTTTTCCTGAGTCATATCTAGACTTTGTCGATGCATTCCTTGCGGACAATATGAACTCCTTGCATTTGATCTCTCAAAAGAGAAACGATTGAAACTTATCTAGCATTTCACAGATTCATACATTCAACAATATAATCCATGCTTTCATGAAAAGATAAAATAACAGACAAGAGTTTAGAAACAACAACTCCACACACATTTGGATTGATTTTCCTCTAATATGTTCATTCAATGTAAAAACGACTACAACTATGAAAAACAACAATTAAAATTTGACTATATCCTAAAAAATTTCAACTATCCTCCATGTTTAGCAGCCTGATTTGGGTGTACAATACTCCTAATTATCCCAGAGGGCTCCTAGGGTTCCCTCTGACTACTTATATCCCGAGAGAAAAAAAACTCTCTACTACTTAAGTTATATTACATTAATGCCTAGGAGTGAAACTCCCATATCACTCGTGATCATTTGCTCCTAAGCATTTCAATCTTATTCAGTTTTCAATCAGTTCGAGAAAATGATTTGCATGAAACACCATCTTTTAAGATTTTGAAATGATTCAAAGGCACACTAAGGGGCTGAATTGTCTCTCCACGTGTGCTTGTTGATGATGCTCCTGCATCACCTTTTCATACCATTTCCAATTCATATGATTTCCTTTGCATACCATTTCCAATGAATACCATTCCCAATGCATACTATTGTCTTTGCATACCATTGCCAATGCATACCATTGTCTTTTCATACCATTTTCTTTGCACACCTTTCCATACCATTTCCTTTTCATATCATTTCCAATGCATACCATTTCCAAGGAATACCATTTCCTTTGCATACCATTGCTAATGCATAGTATTACCAATGCATACCATTGCCATTGCATACCATTTCGATTGCACAACATTTCCTTTTCATACCATTTCCATACCATTTCCAATGCATACCATTTCCTTTGCATACCATTGCCATTGCTTACCATTTCCTTTGCATCTCATTGAATTTTCATGCCATTGCATACCATTTTCTTTGAATACGATTGCGTACCATTTCCAATGCAAATGCAATGGTAATGGTATGCAAAGGAAATGGTATGAAAAATTATGTGATGGTATGCATTGGAAGTGATATTATAAGGAAATGGTATGCATTTATATGCAAAGGAAATTGTATGCATTGGTATGGTTGGTATGGTATGGTATGGTATGGTATGCAATGGTATGAAAAGTAAATTGTTTGGTAACCATTGACAAGGGTATGCATTGGCATTGAAAATGGTATCCAAAGAAAATGATATGCCTTAGCAATAGTATGCAATGGTATGAGAAGGAACAGGTATGCATTGGAAATGGTATGGTATGAATTCGTATGGTATGATATGGTATTCTATGGCATGCATTGGAAATGGTATCAAATGGTATGCATTGGAAATGGTATGAAATGGTATGCATCGCAATGGTATGAATTGGCAATGGTATGAATTAGGAATTTTATTCAAAGTCAATGGTATGCAATGGTACCATTTCCAATGCATTCCATTTCCTTTGCATTGGCAATGGTAAGCAAAGGAAATTTTATTCATTGGCAATGTTATGTAATGGAAATGGTATGCATTGACAATGGTATTAAATGGTATGCAAATACAATGGTATGCATTGGCATGAAAATAAAATGATATGCATTGGAAATGGTATGTAATGGTATCCATTGGAAATTGTATGCAAGGGAAATGGTATGAATTTGCAATTGTATGCAATGAAAATGGTATGCAATGGTACCATTTCCAATCCATTTCACTGCCTTTGCATTGACAACAATATGAAAAGAAAATGGTATGCATTGGTAATGGTATGCAAAGGAAATGGTATGCATTGGTAATGGTATGCAAAGGAAATGGTATGCATTGGTATAGTATGGTATGGTATGCTATGGTATGCAATGGTATGCAAATGAAATAGTATGCATTGGAAATGGTATGAAATTTTATGCAAAGGAAATGGTATGCAATGGTATACCGTGGTATGCATTGCAATGGTATACCATAGTATGCATTGGAAATGGTATGAAATGGTATGCATTGACAATGGCATGCATTGGAAATGGTATGAAATTGCATGCAAAGACAATGGTATGCATTGGCAATGGTATGCATTTGAAATGATATGTAATCGAAATTGTATGCAAAGGAAATGGTATGCAATGGTATCCAAAGTAAATTGTATGAATTGCCATGGTATGCAATGGTAGGCATTGGCAATGGTATCCAAAGTAAATTGTATGAATTGCCATGGTATGCAATGGTAGGCATTGGCAATGGTATCCAAAGGAAATGGTATGCATTGGAAATGATATTTGCTTGCAATGGTAATGATATGAAAAGGTGATGGTATGCATTTGCAATGGTATTCACTAGAAATGGTAAGGATATGAAAAGTTAATGATATGCAAAGACAATGGTACCATAGCCAATGCATTCCATTGCCTTTGCATTGGAAATGGTATGAAAATGAAGTGGTATGCATTGGAAATGGTAAGCATTGAAAATGGTGTACAAAGGGTATGGTATGCATTGGCTACAGTATCGACTGACAATTGTATGAAAAGTAAATGGTACTCAATGGAAATGGAAATGACAAGTTTAGTATGTAAATGAACGATTTTAATACGTAAATAATGCTTGTACTAAATGAAAAAGTTTAATATGTAAACATTACAATGAAAGGATTCATTAAGCATGTAATTCTACAACTTGTAATTAATTAAGCATGGCAAGTGAAGGCAAGGTAAGGGATCGCATGACAAGTGAAAGAAATGATAGGAATGATATGGAAAATGAAGGCAAGGCAAGGTATCGTAAGGCAAGGAGAGGAAAGGAAATTCATGGCATGGCATAGCATGGAAATGAAAGGAAAGGCAAGGCATGGAAAGGAAGGGAAATTCATGGCATGGAAAGGAAAGGCAAGGCCAAGAAAGACATTGGAAGGAAAGGAAATCCATGGAAAGGCAATCCATGTCATGGCAAGGCAAGACATGTGAAGGCATCGGACGGAAAGCCAAGGCAATACATTGCATGGCATGGAAAGGCAAGGTAGGAAAAGTGATGGTAAGGCATGGCATGGGTATATTTTAAGGCATGGTATATTGTAGGAGCATTGCAAATATTTTAATAGTAGTCAAAATGAAGACAAAATTATTCGTTTTACATACCTACATGGTCATTCAAGTAGACCATCCGGATCACTTCTAATACTAACGGTTTCCATTAGATTATCGTGCTTAGAGTAAGCTAAGAAGTATTGTACCTTTGATGAGTTATTTCATGGCATTRTTTTTAGCTGGGGGTTTGTACCAATAACCAAGTTTGTAAAGTGGTATATGAGTTGACCTGGTCTATAATCTTTAAATATGTAACCACCTTTCTTCTGTGCTCTTTCATCCCATTTAAGATATTCTTCTTGAATAACCATCAACCCAATCATAAATTCAATTCCTTCAGACTATGTTACTGATAACATGAGGGTATACTTTCCCTCTAAGAATCATGCCAACAAATAATCAGTGCCCCATTGATTATCTCTCAGGGAAAGCACTACGTATATGTTCCCTGAAAAAAATGGAGTACCAAAATATGAGTCCACTTAATGACCAAAGAATAAAAAATTAATTCTATTTAATCAAAATTTAATAGAAGGATTCAACGAACTTGTTAGTATGATATCTGAGACATGATCATAATCTGTTGAAATATCTTAGACATGATCAGAATTTGTTGAAATACTTGATTGGTTCTCCTCCAATTAGGAAAATTTCATATTTATACATTGACCAAAAGGAAGTGATACATGATCCCATCTATCAACCCATTCTATCGATTCACAATCATCCCATTCATTACTACTAGATGGAGCACATAAGAAAAAGATTTTTCTCATCCATATTTCAACTATTGCATTATTTGATGTTATAGCTTAATGGAATCTATGAGTGCATGTTAATCCCTAAATAGTGGTCCATTACCCTTTAATTAGGGAATATTACATTAGTAATTTTATTTTATTTATGTCGGCTTGAGTCCATTAGTTGTAATTTTACCTCGTAGTCTCCTATATATACCAAGGATACATTTTCATTTGGAATCATCTGGTATTTGGATATTTATGTGGGGTATAAGGAGGTTGCCCCCTCGAAGAGTCTTATAACCTGAAATTATCTCTTTTTCAAGGTGTTGAGTACTTATTCTGAGGTTTTTCTATGCTATATTTATATTTGGTTCTTAACATATGGTATCAGAGGTCAAGGTCTTGGGGTTTCGATGCTACATCTSAGACACCTTGGAATTTTCTCTATAAAATGTTTTCTATGATGTTTCATAAGGAACCCTTTAGAGGATATTTAGTAGATGGATCAAGTTACGTTGGGTTAAAATTTAAGCTCCYGAGGCCTTATAATTTAGGAGATATAGCCTGTGTAAGATAGGGTTATGGAATCATCCTGAGTTGATTCATCGCAACATTTTCGTTATAAAAAAAATTATGTAACATTTCAGGCCTTAAAATCTGGAGAATAYTCACATAAATTATTAAGTTMTCTGTGATAAAAATTTAAGCTTCTGATTCATCCTAACTTTGTAGATACATCATGTGGAATATAGGGTATTTGACTAGTCCTATTGACTAGTGTCAAGAATGTKCTCTGGGTAAAACAATAAAAAATTATTCCTAAAGTATACAAATTGAGTGAGACCAGTTGCATTAGATAGTGGACATTCTGTAGTATTTCTGGTACAAGTTTCATAATTTTATATCAATTACTTTTTGCAGGGCATGCTATACAAGTAATATTTCCTCGAAAGGAAAAAATCATTAAGTTGTGGGGAAGTTACCATAAATTCCACTTGGAAAATGAAATTTTGATCATACATGTGGCATTGCAGAGAAGAAATATCATAGAACTATAAATAAAAAAATTTCATACCCAGAAGGGCCAAAATTTTGGAGATACAATAAAAGAAATATTGTCTAGTAGAACCACCTCAAAATCAAGGTTTAAAGTGACACTTGGCCAACATGCCACCAAAAAAAGGAACTTCTACACCAAATAATCCTCTAGATAGTCCTACTTGGACTCTTGATGAAGGTGAAAAAATTCATAGGGACATAAATGATTTATAAAATAAGACAATAACAAAAGATGAACTACAAGAGATGATGGATTCAACAGAAGCTAAGTTGGAGAAAATAATGGATACTAAGATGGATGGTTTAAAAAGGGAGATCATGGAAGGATTGAAAAATTTCCTAATAGAGAGGAAAATTGAAAGTGAAAATGTATCCCATGAAATTCATGATGAGGACACAAGGAATATGAATCAAGAATGGAGAAACTATAACTTTGGGTTGAAGACTAGCCACTTTCTTAACATAGATATGAGGAAGTTTGATGGCAAGGACCCAATCACATGGATACTTCAGATGGAGCAGTTCTTTGATCTACATAATGTACCACATACACAAAATATACGTATTGCTTATTTATATTTAAAACCCAATCAATTTGTGTCGTATCGATGGCTTTGTTCTCACAAATCACTCGACTCTTGGACAATTTTCATGGAATAAATGATAGCACACTATGAGGATACAAGGAGCAATACCTTCTTTATCCAATTGATAAATCTCAAGCAAAAGGGTTTAGTTACAAAGCACATTGAGAACTTCCAAAGATTGAATATAAAGGTAACATATATTCCAGATGAGCGCTTGAAAGTTGATTGATGTATTCATCGGAACTTTAAGGGATAACATTCATCATGAGGTTTGTCTTTGGGAACCCAAATCATTGGAGAATACATTTAGAGTGGCAAGAAATGTTGAAAGTAAAAATATGGCTATGGTTACTAGAAGGACCACTCCTAAAATCTATCAAGAGAATAATGTTCCTTCTTCTAAAACACCTAAACCTACAAGGTTGACACCTCAACAATTCGAGGAAAGAAAATCAAAAGCTTTATGTGTTAATTGTGACAACAAGTACAGTAAGGGACATAAGTGTGGTGCGAAGAAATTATTCTACATAGATTGTGAAGAGGAAGAAGAATAAGAACAAGAAAAATAACCATCTCAAGATGAAAATGTAGATGCGATTTCTTCAGAAGAGTTCACTCCCATGATATCGTGTAATGCATTCGCTGGAATTAACACTCCTCACACCCTCAAGATCGAAGGATATATAAGAAAGAAAAAGGTAATAGTCCTAATTGATTCTAGTAGTACTCATAATTTCATTCACTATAAATTAGCCAAAGCTCTCAATTACTTTGTATATCTAGCTCCATAGTTTCAATTAATGATTGCAGATGGAGAAACTATCAATTTCTTAGGAAAATGCAATAAGATCAATATTACTATGGAGTAATATGTAATGAATACTCCAATGATTTCTATACCCATGGGTGGTGTTGATGTCATACTAGGAATCTAATGGTTACAATCATTAAGAACAATGGCTTTTAATTTTCATTGGAAGGAAAAGAAATAGAGTTAAGAGGTGTCACGTGGAAACCCAATAAGGT
>SNQJ01S0025257.1:19469-35779 GCA_010110895.2 Picea sitchensis
AGGTGATACAACTATTAAAGGAGCAACAACTATATGCCAAACCATCCAAATGCTTATTTGTGGTGAAGGAGGTAGATTATTTGGGTCATATTGTATCTCATGAAGGTGTTAAGGTAGACCCTAACAATATTAAGGCCACGATGGACTGGCTGATTCCCAAAGCATTGATGAATCTTAGAAGATTTTTGGGTTTGACTAGTTACTACCACAAGTTTTTTCGACACTATGGAAGAATAACATCACCTTTAATGACACTAACTAAGAAGGATGCATTTTCATGGACTCCAGAGGAAAATAAATCTTTTCAACAATTTAAAAAGGTGATGTGCAAAGCTCATGTCTTGACCACTCCAGACTTCACAAAAGCCTTTATTATGGAATGTGATGCATCAAGAAATGGATTTGGTGTTGTCTTAATGCAAGAATGAAGGCCCTTGGATTTTTAAAGTCAACCACTCAAGGGAAATGACTTACACAAACCCATTTATGAGAAGGAAATGATGGCAATACTACATGCATTGAAGAAATGGTGCCCTTACCTAATAGGTAGGCACTTCAAGGTCAAAAAAGATCATGATAGGCTTAAATAATTCTTGGAACAAACACTCTCTTCAGAAGAACAACAAAAATGGGTAACCAAGATATTGGGCTATGATTTTGAAATCGTATATAAAAAATGGAAGAAAAATGTTGTGGCATATGCACTCTCAATAAAGGATGAAGATTTTTAGGCCTTTATCTGTGCTATCTTGATCATCCAACCTTATTGGATAATAAAAGAAAGGGATGAATGGAAAAATGACGAAAATGTGTGGACTCTCATTCAAAGGTTGCAGCAGGATTCCAATGAATTAGATACATTTACATAGAAAAATGGTTCACTATGGTACAAAGATAGATTATATTTATGTAAGAACTCCCAACTCAAACAAATGGTACTATTGGAATTGCACACCTCTCTAGTAGGAGGGCACTTGAGATTTTTTAAAACCTACCATAGGGTCAAGAAGGATTTTTTTTGGGATGGCCTTAAAACTGATGTTCAAATGTTTTTGGTAGAATGTTTTGTTTTCCAACAAAATAAAGTGGAAACAATTAAGACCCCATGTCTTTTACAACCATTAGCCATCACAAGTTAGTGATGGGAGGAGGTTTCCATGGATTTCATCATAGGGTTACCGAATCCTGGAGGCAAGAGTTTCATCATGGTGATTGTTTATAGATTGACCAAGTACACATTCATGGAGACATTTCAAAAGCTACATGGCATCCCAAAAATTATTGTAAGTGACAGAGATCCCATCTTCATTAGACATTTTTTGATAGAATTATTTTCTTGTTTGGGTACTCAATTGACTCGTAGCTCATCCTGTCATCATCAATCTAATGGACAATCCGAGATAGTGAAAACATTTCTGGAAGGCTACCTTTGTTTCTTTATTTCTGATAAACAAACAAAATGATTCAAATGGTTACCCTTGGAATAATGGTGGTTTATCACTTCCTTTCATACTGCAACAAAAATGACACCATTTATGGCTCTCTATGGATACCACCCTCCTTCCATCACTTCTTATCTAAAAGAAAAATATAAGGTTCAAGCATTGGAAGATCACATCGAGCATCGACAACAAGTTCTCCAAATATTAAAGGAAAACCTGACCATGGAACATAATCGCATGAAACAACAAGTAGATCAAAATCATAGTGAAAGAAGTTTTGAAGTAGGGGATTGGGTGTTTTTAAGACTACAACCATACAAATAGATGTCCCTCAAGCAATCCATTAAGGATAATAAATTATCACCAAAGTACTATGGCCCTTATAATGTGTTGCAAAAGTTTGGTACTATGCAGAGCTCATCCTCCGCTCATCATCAATCTAATGGACAATCCGAGCAGGAAACATTTCTGAAGGCTACTTTGTTTCTTTTATTTCTCTCTTATAAAACAAACAAAATGATTCAAATGGTTACTGGAATAATGGTGGTTTATCATTTCCTTTCATACCTAACAAATGGACACCATTTTATGGCTCTATGGATACCATCCCTCTTCCAGAATACTTCTCATCTAAAAGAAATAAAATTATAAGGTTCAAGCATTGGAAGGATCACATCGAGCATCTACAACAAGTTCTCCAAATATTAAAGGAAACCCTGACCATGGAACAAAATGTGATGAAACAACAAGTAGATCAAAATCACCATAGTAGTGAAAGAAGTTTTAAAGTAGGGATTGGGTGCTTTAAGACTACAACCATACAAAAAAAAAAAAAAAAAAAAAAAAAAATAAGGATAATAAATTATCACCAAAGTACTATGGCCCTTATAATGTGTTTTTCACAAAGCCAGGCTATGGCATGCAAATTGGATTTTCCTACATCTTCATGAGTACACCCAAGTTTCCATGTCTCATGCCAGAATAAGTTTATAGGTGACAAGATCTCAATTCAAACTATATTTCAAACTTGACGAGAAGGAAAAATCATATTGGAGCCTCAAGCCATCACCTGCTAATACCAATTCACTGCAAATAAGGAATATATCCATTTTAAAGTATCTCATTAAATGAAGGAAACCATCGACTGAAGATTCCTAACTTGGGAACATGAGTATTTTATACAGAAGCATTGATATTTTCTCAAGCATTGTGGAAAATTAATTTAGTCCTCGAAAGAGGAGGCATGTTACATCTAAATAGTGGCTCACACCTTAATTGGGGCATAATACATTAAAGAATACTGTTATTTTGTTTATACTGGGTCCATTAGTTAATTGAAAATTCTAGTCTCCTATATATACCAATGATACATTTTAATTTTGAATCACAATTTGGAATCATTGTGGGATTACTAAGAGGGGGGGTGAATCAGTAACAAAGAAATTTAATCCTTTTTAACCATATAATCCAAGTGTTATATCAATGTAGCATTATCATCCAATAATTGTAGAGTAAATAAGCAATGAACAAATGAACAATCATACACATACACACTACACCAATGTTTTATGTGGAAACCCAAAGTGAGAGAAAACCACATAACGGTTTTTCTTATATGTCTTGAAGAATTACATTCATTGGAAGCACCAATTTCCTTTGTTTTCCAGCTGCAACTATAAGGAGGCTCCAACCCCCTAGTTTCTCAGGCTACAACCCGAGGGAAGCTCCAACTCCCCAATTCTTTCGCTACAACCAGAAGGAGTTTACAACCCCCTATGTTATCCGGATACAACCCCCTATGTTATCCGACTACAACCAGAAGGTGGCTACAACCACATGTCCTTGCCCTGTCCAACTACCTTGACAAATATGTAGAATGATGGAACCTATGTCACACTATCATTGTGAGATATACTATTGTAATCATGTACCAATCAACATGTATTAAACAACCTATACCAATAACCTGAACCATGCATCAACCATGCATCAACCTATACCTCAACTTGTACTATAAACAAGTGCACCAACCATGCACCAACCTGTACCAACCAACTTGTAATCAACATGTACCATAAACAAGTGAATCAACCATGCAACAACCTATACCTCAAACTGTACCATGAAAAAGTTCATAAACCATGCACCAAACTTGTACAAATAACATGTCACAACAACTTTTCCAAACAACCTATCACAACAACCTGTCTCATCAAACTTATCAACCAAATTAGATCTACTCACCAAGATCAATCACCAAGACAACTCTCAAATATGTGCATCAACCAATCATAACACAACAACTCATAATCATCACCAAGAACAATATGTGACTCTAATAATATACCAATACAAGTATGTTACATCATCCATAAGCCATGTGTCAACAATACTATCAACAAGTTCCTCCAACCATGTACCAAGTATGTACCAATCATGTATCAACTACTCATCAACTATGACTCATCAATATTTACCAATATCATCAACTATAAACCTCATGTACGTGTCATCTCATCAACTACTTGTCTCAACCATGTACCCAACATGTACCTTAACCAAAATCCCTCATCAATTTCATCATCCAAATATGATTTTTAACTTTGTAACAGACCTGGTGTATATGATCACATACCTGCAAACTTTCCTTAAATTTAACAACAAGAGAATAGCATTTTCATCAAACTTTTCTTTAGTCTCACATGACTAGTTTTGGATTAGTCAACAACACTAACTTGAAATAATCATAATTATGTACCTATAATGAATAAATATCTGAAATGGATACACAATGGTATTCAATGTGTTTTGTGCAATTCCTCCAAGTGTCACTACTTGAAACCTCTCAGAAAATGAGTTATAGCAAAAATGGCATACCTTGATGAATTCTGGCTTATTCTAAAGAGCGACCTTGTAGAGTGTGCCCTGCATAGAATATTTGTTGAATCATTATGAAAATCTTACAAAACATACTAAATACTTTACTCTAACCAAAATTTTTTGTCTTAATGAATTTGTATCTGTTATGAAGAAGTTATGACATTTTTTTCCTGAAACACCTATTTTAGACTAGTTTCAGGACTAGCCACAAACCCTATTTTCCACGGAGTGTAACTCAAAACATACAATGACATACAAGATGAATTTTCTACCACATATACTTGGATATTTTTCCTTAATTTCATAGGAATTTCATGGTCTGAATTATTCTAGAAAAATCGTTATTGCGAAAATGGTGATATGACCTGTAAATAACATACCTTAGAAAGAATCATCAAAATAATTTATCCTCCCTTGAATTTCGGCCTTATTTTCTTTAAATTCCCTCTGAAATTCGACTTATATATCCCTTGGTTACCTCAATCACCTATATATATTTAATATGCTCAAGTGTGATGTAAAATGAGAGAGCCTTGCTTCTTATTTATACTCTCCATCTTCTAGGTCACTTAACCCATTTCTAGGTCACTTCACCTATTTCTATGTCACTTAACCTATTTTCCTCATTTTTAGGGTTAACCACTTTCCATAATTAGAAAGTTCTCCATTACTTTATCATTTAATTATATCTCCTTGACTTGTCACCTCACTTTATCATTTAAATAATCTTCTTTTATATTGTCACTTCATTTTATTATTTAAATAATCCTTCTTGTCTTTGTCACTTTAATTTATCATTTAAATGATAATTTCTTCTTTGCAATATGTTTGATTTCTTTGTCCTTTTGGTGCTTCAAGCCAACATATGAGGGTCGTCCAACTTTGTAAGGCCATAGCTCCTAAGATGTGAGACATTATGTGGCATTCCACATACCACCAAAAATGGAATGACATGTACTATCCATATAGAATAGTATTACCTACAAATATATCAAAACTCATACCATTATCTATCAAACAAACTTGGGTCCATTACCCAAACCTGGGTTCTCCAAATTCTCATGGTCATAACTCTCTAACTGTGAGGAGTTATGTGGCATTCCAAATACCACCAAAAATGGAATGACATGTATTATCCATACAGAATAGTCTTACCTTCAAATATATTAAAATACATACCATTATACATGAAAAACCTTGGGTCCATTACCCAAACTGATCATGATCATGACTGAAGCTTATTTGTGGCTTGAACATGGATGGTATTATTGAGCATGTATCTTCAATAGTTTTCTTAGATTCTGGTTGACCATGATTCCTTCCTTTGAGTACTTGTACATAACTCTTTCTATTTTCTTCATTCTTCTTTTCTAGCAATGTAGAGTGCTTCTCTTCATTCTCTACAAATCACGTGGATGTTTCTGTTTCTTCAACGTTCTTGTTTATCTAGACGATTTCGACTCTTAGTGTGACAACTTCTTCTTCAAGACTCTCAACCTCTTCTTCTTTATTCATTATCTGAGA
Source organism: Picea sitchensis (assembly GCA_010110895.2). NCBI lineage: Eukaryota > Viridiplantae > Streptophyta > Pinopsida > Pinales > Pinaceae > Picea > Picea sitchensis. The sequence continues at coordinate 25,316 of SNQJ01S0025257.1, forward strand.
TTTCATGACCTCTTATGTTCTCTTTTCTTCTTCAAGTTGGATTTTCAATGTAATTATTTCTTCTTCCAGTGTTCTCTCTTCTTGACCAAACTCTTCCCCAAGTTGATTTAAGTCATTGGTTCTTTCCTTGATATGATAATATCTTTTCTCTCTTTTATGATTCTTACTTCTGTGATGTTATGTTGGCTTCTAAGAATTTCTTTTGATATTCTAGAGTTTCTTCAATTCTTCTGGTCTCTTCTAGTTGATGTCTTAAATTCTTAATGACCTACTGATCTTTTTTGAAACCTTGACCACTTTCCTTTTTCTTCATCAATTCTTTCTTGGATCACTTGTTTTATTGTCTTTATTTCCTTAAATATTTAATTGCACTGATCAATATTTATTTGTAATAAACTTTTGCTTCTTCATACTCTTCCTCTTCTGAATCTGTATGACATGATGAACATATTTCTTCTTGTTTTGTATATGCATATTCTTTGGAATTTTCTGAATCTATGATGGGTGAAGAATATATGTCATGTAACTTATCCCAAAGTTATTTGGTTGATGAACATTTACCAACCTTTTCTCTTACTAGATTAGGTAATACTTCCGAGATGAAATCCATTGTTGTTTTTTCATTCTTCTTCAATTCCTTCTTGGTTGTAGTCTTTGCCCTTTTTGAACTATCATATATTGTAACAATCGATAGCCAAATATAATGTCCTTGTGCCTCGTAAATATACTTCTATCCTTAATCTCCACATATCATACTTAAAACCATTTTGACCATTAAACATTGGTACTCCAATCTCATAATAATCTGTGATCTCTTTCCAATGGTTAAATTGTTTCTTGAAGGAACCTCTCTCTTATACCAATTGTTGGATTACTGAGAGTGGGGGTGAATCAATAATAGAGAAATTTAATCCATTTTAACCATATAATTCAAGTTTCATATAGATTTAGCATTATCATCCAATAACTGCAGAGTAAATAAGTAATGAACAAATGAACAATCATACACATACATAGTACACGAGTGTTTTACGTGGAAACCCACAGCAGGAGAAAACCAATGAATTATTTTTCTTATATGTCTTGAAGAATTACATTCATTGGAATCACCAAATTCCTTTGTTTTCCAACTGCAACTAGAAGGAGGCTCCAAACCCATAGTTTATCAGTCTACAACCCGAGGGAAGCTCCAAATCCCCAATTCTATGGCTACAACTAGAAGGAGGCTACAACGCATTATGTTTTCTAGATACAACCAAAAGGTGGCTACAACCACTTGTGCTTTCCCCGTCCAACCACCCTGACATATAAGTAGATTTATGGAACCACTATCACACTATCACTGTGAGATATACAGTTGTAAACCTATACCAAACAACCTATACCAATAACCTAAACCATGCATCAACCTATACCATAAACAAGTAGATCAACCATGCACCAACTTATACCAACCAAAATATAATCAACATGTACCATAAACAAGTGCATCAACCATGCAACAACCTATACCTCAACCTGTACCATGAACAAGTGCATCAACCATGCACCAATCCTGTACAAATAACATGTCACAACAACCTGTCCAAACTAACTATCACAACAACCTATCTTATGAATATTATCAACCAAATTAGATCCACTTACCAACATCAATCACCAAGACAACTCTCAAAGATGTGGATCAACCAAGCATAACAAGACAACTCATAATCATCACCAAGACAACTCTCAAATATGTGGATCAACCAAGCATAACAAGACAACTCATAATCATCACCAAGATCAATATGTGCTTCTAATAATATACCAATACAAGTATGACACATCATCCATAAATCACGTGTCAACAATATTACTAACAAGTACCTCCAACCATGTACCCAATATGTACCAATCATGTATCAACTACTCATCAATATTTACCAACATCATCAACTATAGCCCTCATGTATGTGCCAACTCATCAACTACTTGTCTCAACCATGTACCCAACATGTACCTTAACCAAAATCCCTCATCAATTTAATCATACAAATATGATTTGTAAATTTGTAATAGACCTAGTGTATATGATAACATGCCTAAAAACCTTCCTTAACTTTAACAACAAAAGACTAGCATTTTCATCAAACTTTTCTTTAGTCTCACATGACTAGTTTTGGATTAGTCAAAAACCCTAACTTGAAATAATCATAACTATGTACATGTAATGAATAAATATCTGAAACTGATATAGAATTTTCGTCATTGTGTTTTATGCAATTCCTCCAAGTGTCACTACTTGAAACCTCTGATAAAAGGCGTTATAACAAAAATTGCATACCTTGTTGAATTATGGCTTACTCTAGAGAGTGACCTTGTAGAGTGTGTTCCACACGTAATATTTGTTGAATAGATATGAAAATATTACAAAAAATATGAAATCTTGTACTCTAACCAAAACATTTGGTCTTACTGAATTTGGATCTGTTATGAAGAAGTTATGACGTTGTTCCATAAACACCTGTTTTAGACTATTTTCACGACTAGCCACAAACCCTATTTTCCACGTAGTGTAAATCCAACAATACAACGACCCACAAGATGAATTTTTTACCATAGATACTTGGATATGTTTCCTCAATTTCTTAGCTATTTCATGGTCTAAATCATTGTAGAAAAAAAATTATTGCGAAAATGGGGAGATGACCTGTAAATAACATACCTTAAAAAGCATCATCAAAATAATTTATCCTCCCTTGAATTCCGACCTTTTCTTCACCTTGCCTCTGAAATTAGGCTTAGATATCGCTTGGTTACCTCATTCACCTAGAAATTTTCAATATGCTCAAGTGTGATGTAAAATGAGAGAGCTTCGCCTCTTATTTATACTCTCCATCGTCTAGGTAACTTAACCCATTTATAGGTCACTTAAAATATTTTCCTCATTTTTAAGGTTAAACAATTTCCATAATTAGAAAGTTCTCCATTACTTTATCATTTAAATATTCCTCCTTGACTTTGTCACCTCACTTTATTATTTAAATAATCTTCTTTGATTTTGTCACTTCACTTTATTATTTAAATAATCCTTCTTCACTTTGTCACTTTACTTTTTCATTTAAATAATAATTTCTTCTTTGCAATCTCTTTGACTTCTTTGACCTTTTTGGGCTTCAAGCCAACATATGAGGGTCCTGCAACTTCGTAAGTCCATAACTCTCAAACTGTGAGGAGTTATGTGACGTTACACATACCACCAGAAGTGTCATGACATGTAATATCCATATATAATAGTCTTACCTGCAAATATATAAAAACACATACCATTATCCATCAAACAAACTTGGGTCCATTACCCAAACCTGGGTTCTCCAACTTCTCATGGCCATAACTCTCTAACCGTGAGGAGTTATGTGATGTTCCACATACCACTAGAAATGGAATGACATGAACTATCCATCTAGAATATTCTTACCTTCAAGTATATTAAAACACATACCATTATACATTAAACAACCTCGGGTCCATTACCCAAACCTTTGTGCTATCGGAATTCGCTACCACACTTTCTCCAAGGGTTGACATCAATCTACAATATCACTCTCCAATGGTTGACATCAATGAAAACCAACAATCCATACCAACTATAGCCAACTATATGACAATCATCTGGTATTTGGACATTTATGTGGGGTATAAGGAGGTTTCCCCCTCGAAAAGGCTTATTACCTGAAATTCTCTCTTTTCCAAGGCATTGAGTACTTATTCCGAGGTTTTTCTATGCTATATTGATATTTGGTTCTTAACAGTTCCATAGATTGTTTTTCCTTCATACCGCTGTGATCTATCTACATTGATGATCCATATTTATTTTCGAACGAAATGAAAGCAGAGAAATTGCAATGAAACACTGATGAAAATTAGTAAAAATAGAGAAATACAACAATACTTGATTTCTATTAAAATGATAGAATTGTAAAGATATTGTAAAAATACACAGTGCAAGACTTGCTAGAATGGTGGTATCTTTATCTCCAAGAAGAGATGTGACAAATATTCTCATTCCAAAGAAGATGATTACAATGAGGCTTTGAAGGCCTTTTTATGATAAACATGAATGCCCAAACCCTAGACATCAAAAAACCTAACCCTGGGAGATGAAACGCCAAAAGTCGTGTGGGCCCCGTTTGGTTAAGTTAGTGCACTAACTTCCCAGGGTTGTAACTTTTTCATAAAATATTTGTTTTAGGTGCGTGATAGCCCATTGGAAAGATATTTTTGAGAACTACGCATTACAACTTCAAACTATTACTTTGTCTCTAGTCTAACTGTGGTGAGCCAAAAAAACATTGTTTATGCCCCCAAAACAGCTCTAGATGTACATCAAGATGTTTTGACATGAAAACATACAAAATCAGATAGTTGGATTAAGTGGGAGGCCACGAGTATCCACCTGAAATATGTGTAGAGATTCAGATAGCCCTAGAAGCATAGAACTCGCAATTACAAACAAGTACATAAGAATGTGATGTACTAAAAACTAACAAGAGGAGCTAGTTGGAGTAGTTGGGTGGCCACCAATATCCACTTGGATCAATCCTCCCCCCTTAGAAAGAAATGGTCTCTATTGGGTTGATTTCCCAAGGAATAGGGAAAAGCATTTTCTGAATCTGAAGCTTGGTGAGCTATGTGCCTTGTTGGAGAAGTTGTGCTTCTTGGCTTGTGAAAGACTATCGAAAACTTGTTGCTAGAGGGGTTGAATCTATTCCACCAACCCATTGTCTCTAGGTTGGATGGGGCATTGTGTAGGAACAATTGTAGCTGAAGAAGCAATATCTTTTGTCTCTTCAAAAATTTGATTTTGCTAGATAGAAGGTGTTGAAGATGTAGTGGTTGTAGTGGTAATCTGTACATTCTTTGAATAAACTATGAAGAGGATGAATTTTGTAGTATGAGAGATTACCTTGCGGGTTTTGTTTCATGGAGAACTAGTCAAAACTACCTTTGGTATCCTATAGATATGACCTCCCAGACTAATAATGACACTACGGGGTCTAGAATCAGAGACAACATGATGTTTCCACTTATATGTTTGGCCCAAAACAACTTCACACACATTAAGAGGGAAAATGTCACACACTACCTCATCCTTAAAAGGATGGATTCCATAGGATAGGCGACACTGCTAGCTGAGGCGAATATATCATCCTTGGTGAAGCCACCCGATGTTGTATGGATGCGGGTGTGGTGTTGTCGACAACCCCAATTGTTTGAAGACCTTAGTTGATATGAGTTTCTTATGGTTTTCATTATTAGCAATGAAATGAAATGGGGTCCCCTTCACCCACATCTGTGAATGGAAGAGGCCCTTCCCCTCTTGAGGATCTATTGGTTATTATAGTTGAATTGTTGTGGTTGCGACAATAGAAATGGGGTCTGCGTCGATGATCTATCTATTTTCAATATTTTCTAGATCAGATTCTGAATCTGAGTTCAGCTATGTGTATTTGATCTCAACCACCAATGAGTATTTCGAGGGAAATTCATCATTTTTGTGCCAAGGAATTTTTTGGAACTCACACCACTTCCTAGTGTCTATTCATTTTTACTTTTCCATTTTTGTCTTGTGTCTTGGACTAGATGTCTAGATGTTGTTGGTTAGGGCCATATTTACCATGCTTTGGTTGATGTAGATTTCTAGACCTAAATTCCCATTTGTTATGGTGCTTAAATTTGTACTCAATTTTGATAGCATATTGATAGGCATCTCCCAATGATGAGATGTTTAGGAAATCCATTTTAGTTTGGATGTACCTATGCATATCCCCATGGTATTTAAGAAATAGATGTTTCTCAGAGTCTTTAATACCCAACCTGGTGTGCAAGGTATTGAAAGTATTTTTGAACTCCTACATTGTTTGGCTCTTCTCTTGACGCAGTGTGGCCCATCTGATGTATCGGTCTTCATAGTTATCAACATGATAGTACTATTCTTTGACCACATCCACAAAACAATCCCAAGTGGGCTCGACCCCATAAATTTCATATTCCTCTATGGAAATTTTCTACCAGTAATTTTCCCACCAATGTTTGACACAGGGGAGAGCCTTGAGGAGTGAGAAAATGATAATTTCCCCATCGAAATTTTTTTGAACAGAGAAATAACCATCTAATAGAATTAACCAGTTTTCTAGGGAATCTACATCTATATGACCTTCAAATATGGGAATATCAAAATTAACTTGTAAATTGAAGGGAGAGGTTCTTCCAAAATGACTGCTTGATGAAGATGTGCCTATTGCTATTAGTAGGAATTGAAGAATGTGTGAAAAATTATCCATCATTTCGTCCCTCTATCGTGCAAGAGCTTTCTCAAGAAACAGGTTAATAGAATATTCTACTGCATCAACTTTCTTTTCTGCTGCCATCAAGGGTTTCTTTGGTATGCGAGAGTGATTTTCCTTTAGAGACACAAACTCGAGACCCAACTGACTATACTTGGACCTTGTCAGGGGACATGCACTGGAAAAAAATCAAGGGAAACCTTCTCTGATACCACTGATCCAGATTTATTCTTAGAATGAAATGAAAGTAGAGAAATTGCAATGAAAAACTCATGAAAATTTCCAGAAATAGAGAAATACAACAATAATTGATTTCTATTAATGAAAGAATTGTAGAGAGACTGTAAAAATATAGAGTGAAAGACTCTTTAGAATGGTGGAATCTTTATCTCTGAGAAGAGATGTGATGGCTACCCTCATTTTCAAGAAGATGATTACAATGAGGCTTTGAAGGCCTTTTTATGATAAACAAGAATTCAAAAACCCTAGACATCCAAAAACCTAACCCTAGGAGATGAAACTCCAAAATTCATGTGGGCCACATTTGGGTAAGTTAGTACATTAACTTCCTGGGGTCAAAACTTATTCATACGATATTCCTTTTAGGCACGCGATATTCCATCTAAAAGGTATTTCCAAGAACTATGCATTACATTGTCAAAATCTGACTCCATCTATAATTTGACTATGGAGAGAAAAAAAACACTACTTAGGGCCCCAAAATGGTCGTGGAAGTGCAACAAGATGTGTTGACATGAAAACATATAAAATAATACAATTGGATTAGGTGGGAGGCCACCAATATCCACTTGGAATATGTGTAGGGATTTGAATAGCCTTAGAAGTGTAGAAACCACAATTGCAAAGAAGTACAAAAGAACATGTTGTACTAAAAACTAACAAGAGGAGCCAGTTGGAGTATGTGGGTGGAAACCAATATCCACCTAGATCAATCGACCATCTCCCAAAAATATCTATGTAGACAACCTTTCTTGTGTGATTGGTATTCACTGGTTCCTTTTCCCTCTCCCATTATTGAAGAACACCATTTAACAATGGATTTTGAATTTCGAATGAGGGAATTAATTGTGAACTTTATTTCTTTCCTACCCAATGCTCTTTTTATACATGCACCTTCTCCATCATGCTCCCCTTTATCGTTATCGAACTCAAAATAGTTCCAAATGTGTGGAATCTTTATTTATTTCTGAAACATACACAACGATTTAAATACACGAGCATTTTTTAACTCGTCCGCGCAACCATCTAACAAAATCCAATGTTGATCCATTTGTATGTTCTTCTCCTTAAGGTGATTGTAGAACAATTGAAAACAATGTTTTACGTAGGCTAAGTCATGGCATTAATCATCGCTTATGTATAAGTGATAATCTTTCAATATAACTATTTTTGTTCATTACTATCTGGTCCATGATTGTATGTGATATGTCCCATTATGATAACCTTCTCTGAGTGATAATATTTTCTTTGAATCTCATTTTTTGGTTGAAGGGTGTAGTTCTCTAAAAAATCAACCATTGATAACACAATACCAACATGAGATGTATCTCTGCATATTCTAAAATGCTCATCCTTCCATCGAGCCACATGGACATGTTGAACATAATTTCATGTCGTTTCTATGAATTCCTTCATGAATTCACAAACTCGTACTTGGGAAGTAACCAATTGTATAATTTTTATTTCCTGTCCTCCATCAATATCATATATCACATGTTTAAATATTTTTAAGGAAACCTCCTTCCTCCCCAATTCATACTCATCTCTTACATGGATGCACTTTCTCAGTAATGTCATTCCACCGCAACTGGGGCATGTCCTATCTGATCATGTTTTTTGATAAAATGTAAAACCCTCTAGCCTTGCACACAATAAGCTATGAATAAAGTATCTATATGAAAATGACGACAACATAACTGGGCATTCATGCAAAAGGGTGTTATGAAATACATGGAATATATGTATATGTGTGTGTGTGTGTGTGTGTGTGTGTGTGTGATAATAATAACCATACTTAATGTGATATCTAGAACAACAAGTTTGATGAGTTATGTTTATTCAAACATACCAAGGCTTTCATTTATGGAAAGATATTTGGCCTAAGTTAAGTTCATTATGTATTGTTTTGAATATCTCATAAAAAAAATTCTGTGTAATGTAAAGAAAGTATTTAATATGAGGTTCATGGTCCCTAGATACACTTCTCAATTTTAGTATGTCTTTTTGGTTGGAATAAGGACTTTTGTTCTCATGCCAGAAATATTGAACTAGTCCCTTAACCCCTCAAATTAACTTCATGTCAGAACGAGGTAGCCTTCCAATGAAGGCCCACAAATCTGTTGGGGCACCTGTTTCAATGCTTTCTCGTCTAGGAGAATAATTTCTAATTTTTTTGACATTGCATTTCAAGAGGTGAGAGGTTTGTTGTAGAAAATGATGTTTTCTTGTGATCTTGCTAACAATTGATTGGGACAATACACGTTGCACTGCATTGCGGTCTTTAGAACAAGACTCTTACCAATTATTTTAAAAGAATATAAAAGGTTTATATCAATATGATGACTTGTTTCTACACTTTTGACTTTTTTAATGCCTAAAATTCTCCTAACAACAATCAAACTTCTATATTTTAACAAAGACAAAAATAATTGACATTTAGCAGCATTGGGTTTTGGTTCAAGATATTCTTGAATTATTTTGTAAGAGTGATAACAAATAGTACAATTAGGTAACTTCCCTTCAAGTGAATCTACACCATTTTAATTGACCTAAATGCATTTATGAGTTATTCACCACACAATGCTCAATCTAGGTAAGGATGATCAACCGCTATTCTAGTAGTCTTGACCTCCCTGTTGTGGACTTAAAAATGTTGTATTTCTTGCTCCTTCAATCACTGACGAATCAACTGTGGGAGAAGATTGGACATCAAATTATCTAGTTTCTAGAACATTTGACTATCCAGCAAGAGATTGCACCATGGGACGTTCTTCACCACAATGTTGTACACCAGTTTCTTCTCTAATTTCATCCATTGTATAATCAATTCCAAGAAAATCCTCCATCATTTGGTCATCCAAAAAAAGTTGTGTTGATGAGATATTGTTTACATTTCTCTCTAATTAACTCTTGCGCTTTGCTTCTAGTGATGGAGGAGAAACAATAACAACATCTATTCCACTAGAAACTATATTTCCCTCTTCTAAAAGCCCACACTTTGACATACACAACTTTTATTTTTATCTTTCTTCTTATACCTTTTCAATCAACTTCTCTTTTCTTGAGAACTTTCTTTCTCAAATCTGTTAGTTCCCCATGTTGAAAGAGAAAAAATTGGCTTCCAAACACCCCAAGGCATAGGTCAGGCATATGATCTAGGTATTTCCATGTATAGGTCTTACTCTATCTAGGTTTAGGTAAATTTATTGACATTTGTAGGTCAAGGCCATTTCTTTCCTTGAAATGTAGGGAGGAGGGATGCAGAGAAGGGAAGAAATAGAGTGTGAGAGGGGGAGAGGGGAAGAAAAATAGAGTGAGGGACATGAATAGGGGGGTAGAGAGTGAGAGAGTGAGAGAATGGGGGGTCTATTTCATGTTCTATTTCAAGCTATATGTCATCATCTAATTCTAGATCCATCTATATGTCATGGTCTAGGTCATTGTCTATGCCAAGCTCTAGGTCATCATCTAAACATATCTCTAGCTCTATGTTGTGCTCTAGGTCATGGTCTAGGTCATGGTCTAGGTCTATGATATGGTCTAGGTCTATGATATGGTCTGGGTCATGGTATAGGTCTATGTCATGGTTTAAATCATGGTCATCATATAGGCATAGGTCATGCTACAGGTCTTTCCATGTCTAGGTCTCACTATGTCTAGTTTTAGGTGTAGGTCTTGACATGTCTAGGTCAAGGCCATTTTTTTCCTTGCAATGTAGGGAGGGAGGATGCCAAGAGAGGAATAAATATAGTGAGAGGGGAAGAGAGGAAGAAAAATATTATGCTTATATAAAAATAAAAAATCAGAATCAACGTACCATAATCATCATTAAATCATGTGAGGTCATTATTAAACGATAGGTGAACAATCATATACATAAAAAATAATTATAAAA
>SNQJ01S0025257.1:37611-101824 GCA_010110895.2 Picea sitchensis
GGGGGGGAGAGAGAAAGTGTGTGAGAGTGTGATAGGGGGAGAGGGAAAGAAAAAGAGAAGGGGTAGAGATAGAGAGGGAGGAGGGGGAGAAAGAAAGACAAAGAGGAGGGGTAGAGAAAGAGTGTGAGAGGGATGAGAGGGGGGTAGAGAGAGGGATAGTGAGAGGAAGGGAAACATAGAGGGAGAAATAGAAAGGGGGTAGAGAGAGAATGAGAGGAATGGGGGGATAGAGAGGGAGAAATGGAGGGGAAATAGAGAGATAAAGAGAGGCAGAGAGAGTGAGACCGATATTAACAACAAGGAGAGAAAGAAAGGGTGGAATATAGGTGGAAGAGAGAGGGGAGTGATGGACAAAGTGCCAGAGAGATAAAATGAGAAAGAGAGAGGGAGAGTGGAAGAGGGAGGGATAGAGAGGGAGTGGGTGTGAGAGTCTGAGGCATGTCAACGTAATTTATAGATCTAGGTATTTCCATGCCTTGTGATGTATAAATATTTCTATGTCTAGATCTAACATGTATAGGAGTGTGAGGGAGAGAGAGGGTGACAGACAGGGGGGGTAGAGAGGGAGAGGGAGAGTGACATATATAGTGGGGGTAGATAGGGAGAGTGAGAGTGAGATAGAGAGGAGGGGTATATGTAGGAGAGGGATGAAATGATTTTTAGGAGACTCCACATGTTCCTAGAGAACATGCACACACCTAGAGAATGTATTCACTCTAGGAACACGTGCATGCTCTTAGAGAACGTGCACACTCTTAGAGAGCCTCAACGCTTGTCTCAATTCAAATTTTTCAAGAGGAATTGAAAAGGTGTGTGTTGACTTGGCTAGCTCAAATTTAGGTTTGTSATGGAAAACATAGTGGTTCGGTTTGCAAATTCATAAAAACCTCCATTTTTGTGAATACCCCTCTATATCTATGTATTTGACGTTATTTTTTCATAGGATAAACAATTCAATTGTTGACGAAATATTAATACATAGATYGAGTCGTCTATGGAGATTTCAAATATATAATTTWAAAAAAWATATATTATTGTTTACTATTTTTAATATATTTTTTTCTTAACATATATCAAAATCCTAGAATACATACCTCTCTTATTTCTACTATAATTTTTTCTCGGCTTAACCATTTTTCAAATGAGTTATATGCGGCACTAGGGGAGATCAATACTTACGATATAAAGAAAAAAATTGGGTTTCTCATATTAAGACCCTTTTATCCTACACAAACAAAATACATTGTAATTTCAAGCATATGTTGACTTTGATAATTTAGAAAAAGCATGAAATTAATATCAAAAAATTCCAAAACATACACGACACAAGAAAAATGGGTTCTCTACAAGTATGCAAGTTTTTGGAATGAAATTCCATCATTAAGACACTCAAAACCAACGGGTTCTCTACAAGTATACAAGTTTTTGGAATGAAATTCCATCATTAACACATTCAACACCTACATGGACGAAAACATATACCTGATATTTTGTTGGAAAATAAGATTCCATTGTTAGAAAAAATAAATTTGACCAAGTTATTCAGAATGTATATGAATAAAAGTTTTATATTCAGAAATATAATTTGATTTCCTACGTTTCATATTCTTACACAATGTTCAAATTTATTGTAAAATTACCTTGAATAATCCCTCCAAATTAACATATTGTTGTTTTTCTAGGTTTGCATTGCCACTAACACGTCATGAGAGACCATCGTTAGCTTGCACTCACCTTAGATTTTTTCTCATGTTAACGAAAGAGAATCGAATGATAAATTGAGTATTAGGTGTGGAAAAATATTAATCATGTGACTCTTTATTCGACGAATGAATAATACAACAAAGGAGTGGGAGTCGTTCAATCATTACTGTTTTTGTTGGCTACGGGTTTGTAGGGTAAATGTCTATATGTTGTGTATGATTGTCGTTGTTTACTTTCTATTTAATTATTCCTTCTGTCTCATGTTTGGTTTAAATTTCCGTACATTTGGTACGAGAGAAAGATTGAGAAGATTTTGTGTAATATCCCTAATAAATTACTTAATATTTTAAATAATTTCCTTAAGTGGAAAAATCAAATTTCTGATCAGTGAGAAAACTTACTATTAAATTAGTATTGTTATTTTTGCAAGATATTGACTTGCCAAATGTCCTTAATTGTTGGATAGATGTAAGAGACAAGATTTTTATTTAATTAATAAAGGAGACAAAAGGAACAACCAAGTTAAAATAAAAGATGGTCATGAATCCATGAGTGGGGAACATGTTGGGGCTAACCCTTGACATGAAAGGACATGTGTCAAAAGCCAATTTTGGTGATTGACACACCTTGGAAATCAAGGATTTCCAAAGATGTGAATTTCCCAAGGAGGGAAAGAGATTTACAAAACTAAGACCTAGGCAAGAAAATATATATACACATGTGTTATAGAAATATTTTCCTCACCCTATGAAAACCACATTTATATTTGCCTCTTGGTTGTTGAGGACAAGTTGCAGGTGTATTTCTTTGGGTGAAGTGCTCAACGGTGGAATTCATCGAATGTCTGGATGAGGTAGGCCTTTTTTCTTTTCTTGCAACGTATCTGTTTATATAACATGCTTGAGATTAGAGTTGATTTCTACAGTCATTTATGTTTGTTGTGGTTTACCCCTAGCCATAGAGATATTTTCCTTGTAACAACATGTGTGGGAGGCAAGACATTGTTTAGCATGTGGGGAAGAAAGAGACTTACTACGATAAAGAACAAAAGAGTTGTTGTTGGAATAAGAGAGTTACCAAGGAAGTTGTTGTGTGATAAATGTGGTGTTAGGAAAGCACTCTGTTGAGGCTGGCACAAGAACTGTTGAAATAGGAAGCTCATTCGCCCTTATAGATTCATGACCAAGATTGAGAGTGATTAGATAAAGTGATCTGGCCGATCCATTCTACCGCTAGGTGAAACTTTGTTATTCATTCTATTTTAATGTTTAATTTTAAATAAAATAATTTTATTTGTAAATGTTATGAGTGAAATTGTAAGTGTTATATAGTGGTGATAGCCAGCATGGTATTTTAATGTTTTCTTTAAAAACAATCTACAATGGAGAATACCAAACGAACGTGCTTATGATGTTGAGTAGATATATATATATAGATGTGATATATATTAGGATAAAAAACTTTCCAACGATATATAGAATCCATGAAATAATGCACAATGTTATTTACAAAATTTTTATTGAACTATCTTATGTTATGTTGCTATAATCATATTCAGATACTCGAAAAGGAGAAAAATAATAAAAATAATCATCATTATAACCATTTCCTTTATGAATCCGTAGTCAACAGATATAGTTTTTTTTTTATATCAAATATATGTATAGGTTAAAACTGAATAAGTGAAGATAAAGTAAAATGAAAAGCATCATTGTCCTCCAAATCTTGAACTAAGAAAGGAACCCAAGTACCTTTCCTATCCTCTTTCTTCATGAGCCCAAGTACCTTTCCTATCCTCTTTCTTCATGAGCCCACGTGTAATGATTTGTAACCTGGAAAAAATTGGTACAAAGGAATTAGTCTCATATTTGACCAATTTAAATATTTATGAAAAAAATTTAAGAGAAAGAGAATAGTACTTAGACATGTCAAGTAAAATAATTGTTGTTGTATACGAACTTTCGACATTGGAATTGCCATCTTGAGTAATGGGTTGAAAAGATTGAGAGCAATCTGATGGGTTCCTCGCATAAAAGGGAGAGACCCATCATTTGTTCTAAGTATCGATAAAATAAGTTCTTGTAAGAGAAAATTAAATCACAAGAAGATAAGGACTATATTCAAATTCTATGCGGAATTAAAATTATACATTATGAAGGAAAGTGTTCCTATTTAAACCGATACCCATAATAATAGTCTGCTATATGAACAGGGATTCATTAAGATATATTTAATATTTTGTGGAAATATATATTTTGTATAAGAAATGAATACATATAATTCAGAATTTACAGGTTTAAATTTAGAGGGGGTAGGATATGGCAGAGGAGGGTTTCTTGTCCCACAAACAACCGAGTCTCATATACCAATTTGGTGTATTGACTTGACCGTGACCTTAAATATAGATTATTATTATTATTAAAGAAGTCAAACTATATGTACAAATTATATTTTATATTATTAACCAAAGTTTCTTCAGTTTTTGGAAAGGAAATATAGAATCTACGACTTTATAAAATTTCGCATAGGCATAAGATATGAAAGGGAAACTATAAATCATTATGCATACATACACTTGTATTATAAATGGAAAACTCGAGATATAGACTCTAACTTAAGAGTCGAGTTCTTCTTAAAACAATGGCTTATACCAAATAGTAAATATGGCATTTAAATACTTTGTAATACGAAGGTAAATAAATTCTTTAAGTTAAAAAAAAATAATCCCTGTGTAACGAACGACCAAAATTTTCATTTTGACATTATTTCCCAATAAAATATCTAATGAATCAGTACAATAATGGTGAATAGATCGACGTAAATTCAAACTCTAAGTAATCGATGCATAAAAACGGTAATGCTATAATTTATCTATATACTGAAGTTGATTCGAGTTAATACAATTACGCTCTAATGATAGGAACAAAGAGTTAACACAAAGGTATCATACAGATGCCAAAGTATAGTATTAGTCAATGAATTAATAGACTTAGATCATCCGGGGAGTGCGGGATATGGACAAGGGGGTGTCTAAAAAAAATTGATTTTTATGGCAATCTCACCTAAATGCATATGAACAGTGATAATTATTGATGCAATCAAAAATTCAACATTAAAATAGAATACTAGGTAATCTTTTACCGGAACTTTACCTTGGGGTGAATATAAGGTATAGTGGTACTTTATATAGTCTGGATAATATTTTTATCTAATAAAGAAGTTGTTATTAAGATTCAATGTAAAGAAGTTGTTATTAAGATTCAATGTAAAGAACCGTTTTGTTTTTAAAAAAAAAAAAATTGTATAATGAAATTTGAGTATGTTACATATGGTATAGAAGCCAAGGTGACGGTACTATACCTTTATGGGTGCCACAAGAAGCTCCAAAATGGAAATGATGATTTAATTTCTATATAACTAACAAGAATAAAAACTTTTATTTTTTAAAGTTACAAGAGATTATTCAACTTATACAAACATATTTATCCAGAATGGAGATGAGAATAATCATGAAGGAAACGATAACCAACAGAATTCAAGGAATCTTGCACAAAAAAGTGAAAGTAGTTCAACCATGCAAGTTCTGGAAAATATGAGAAATCTCATTATAGAACTTCAGACTTTTAAAGTTTAAAATGAAAAAATTAAGAGAACGCACGAAGAGAAATACAAACTGAATTAAATATTGTTGAGAAGTATCACCGAGAAGAGAAAATAAAAGAAAAATGATGTGAACAAAGAGACCAAGAAACAATCATCTAAAAAATCAAGTGTGTAATCTAAATCAGACAATCGATCGTCAACTAATACTCAATAGGTTATAGAACAAACACATTTTGCTAAGAAACTAAAATAGTTAGATCATTTAGAAGGTGAGTTCAAGAATACAAAACCCTCAACTTTTGATGGGGAATCAAAAATAGGTTAAGAAGCAGAAGCTTGGCTATTAGATATCAAGAAATGCTTTCATATTTACAATTAATCTAGTAATATGAAGCTTATAATGGCCTTCTATAATTTAAATGGAAAAGAGAGTATCTGGTGGCAAGACTTGAAACTAGCGAAAGGGTTGAAAGAGAAAATAATGGAGTGGTTAGATTTCAAGAAGTATTTGAAGAAAAAGTACCTATATGAAACCTATTATGAGAGAAATACTAAGAAATTCTATGAATTACGACTAGGACAAATGTCTATGGAAGATCTAATCAATAATTTTTTAGATCTAGTATGATTTGTAGCTTATATTAAGGAAGATAAAGTGAAGATTAAGAGATTTTTAAGATCACTGCCATAGTATTATAAGGAAATAATTGAATTTGACAATCCTAAAACAATGAATGAAGATGTTAGGAAAGAACTAATGTGTTATGCTCAATATAAACAGAGATATGAAACACCTAGGGCATGGAAAGATAGGAAACAAGATAAACTAAATCAGTGGAAAAAAAGTTTTAAACCAAATCCTTACTGTAACATGTCAAGGGAATTTCAAAGCAATGATTTTTTAGTTAACACACAACAAGCTCAAGGAGGGAATAAACCAATTAATTTGGGATTCAAAAAGACATTAGATTGTCCCATAGAACGATTGAAATGTTGGGAACGTGGAGAACCTCATTTATGAATAAATTGTCCATGCTTGAACCCAACAAATAAAACTTCAATTCACAATCTACAGGAAGCTACAAGAGTTGGAGATATTGGAAAAAGTATAGAAAAAATAATTGTTGCTCCAGAAGGAAGGTAGGTTGATCATTGGTCTATAGTGGTGGATATTGAAGGTAAGTTACAAGATAAAACAATTTCCATACTAATAGATCCAAGGGAAAGTATGAGCTACATAAATCCTTCTTTGGTAGAGAATTGTAAGCTAAAAAAGTTGAAACACTCTAAGTCCTCGTTGGTATAGTTAGCCATTGGTACTAAAAGAAAAGTAATAGAGTATGTTTCTAAGTGTAATATAGAAATAAATGATCAACGTAATGAGGTTAAATTAAATGTATTACCCCTAGGATATTATGATATTCTTATTGGAATGGATTGGCTCGAATCTCACAAGGTTCTATTAAAGAGTTATGTGAATTCATTTTTGTACAAAGATGAAAGTGGAATAAACAAAATGGTTCAAGGATTAAGAAAACCAGTTTCAGTAAGATGGATATCAACTATGCAACTTAAAAAGTGTATAAGGAAGGGGTGTCAAATATATTTGATTCAAGTAATGAATATACAAGATGATAACAACAAACCAAAATTAGAAGATTATGTTGTTTTACAAGAGTTTAAGGATGTTTTTGTTGAGGAAATACTAGAATTACTTCCAAGGAGAGAGTTAGACTTCTCTATCGATTTATTACCAGGATCCACCCCAATGTCAAAAGAAACTTACAGGATGAGTATTCATGAGTTAATAGTATTAAATATACATATACATGAATTATTGGATAATAGATATATCACATGAAGTGTTTCTCCATGGGGAGCACCCGTTTTGTTTTTCAAAAATAAAGATGGGACATTGAGGTGATGTATTGATTATCAACAGTTAAATAAAATGACAATCAAGAATAAATATCCTCTACCAAGAATTAACAATCTATTTGGTCAAGTGGGAGGAGCGAAAATATTGTCTAAATTGGATTTAATATCATGTTATCATCATATCAGAATTAAGCATGAATACATTAATAAAACAAATTTTAGAACACGACATGGACATTATGAGTTTGTAGTGATTCAATTTGGACTTACAAACACACCAAAAACATTTATGTTCTTAATTAACATCATATTTAGTGAGTACCTAGACAAGTTTGTTCTAATTTTTATTCATGATATTCTGATTTATTCAAAAACTCAAAAGGAACATGAAGAACACCTAAAAATAGTGTTACAAACATTATGAGAACATAAACTGTACGCCAAATTTAATAAGTGTGATTTCTACCAGAAAACGATACAATACTTGGGGCATGCTATTTCTGAGGATGGGATAATAGTAGACCCATAAAAGATAAAGGAAATTGTAAAATGGACTATACCTACGAATGTTGTAGAAATATGGTATTTTATGGGCATAATTGGTTATTATATATGTTTTATTGAAAAAAATTCCAAGATCTTTTTTCCTATTACATCCTTAAAGAAAAATGGGATAAAATCTATTTGGTCACATGAATGTCAGGAAAGTTTTAATAAGTTAAAGGAATGGTTAACTACCACAACAATTCTTAAGGTTATGGACCCTTACTAGGATTTTACTATTTGCATTGATGCTAGCAAAGAAGGGTTAGTAGGATGAACATAATTTTGTGACACATGACTTATAGTTAGCATCTTTGATTCATGCATTAAAAATGGAGCATCATTATTTAATTGGAAGATTTTTATTTTTATTTTAATAGATAATAGCGACGTAAAGTATTCATTAAATCATCGAGGATTTAACACACTTCAAGCAAGGTGGCTTGCATTCTTAAGCGAGTTTGATTTTGAAATAAAACATATAAAAGGGAAGGAAAATAAAGTTGTGGACATGCTTAGTATAACAAGGGGTGTTATTTATGAAATAGTAATTAGAAAATTTGGCAGTGACTTCAATGATAAAATCAGAACTATAAGTGTAACGGATGACAAATATACAAAGATAAAGGAAATTTTGCAGAGAGATAACAAAAAAAAATCAAGACACATTATAAAATCGACAAGGAAGGAATTTTTAGGTTTAGAAACATAATTTATGTACCTAATTCTAATGATTTAAAATGATTGATCCTTAATGAAATCTATAAAAATCCTTATTCATTCCATCTTGGATATCATAAAATGATTACAACACCAAGAAAACAATTTTATTGGCCTAATATGAAATCAGATACTACTGACTATTTGTCTGAGTGTTTAGAATGTCAATGGGTAAAAGAAGAAGAACAAAATCTAGTTGGTTTGTTACAACCTTTTCCTATACCTGAATGGAAATGGGAGGTAATCTCAATGGATTTTATTATAGGCTTTCCAAAAGAAAAAAGAAATCATGATTCAATCATGGTAGTAGTTGAGAAGTTAAGTAAATATGCTCATTTTATAATGGTGAAATCCACTTACAAGGTTGTTCATATTGCAAAAACATTTATGAAAGAAATTTTTAGATTACATGGAGTACCAAAAAAAAGTGATTTTTGACAGGGGTGTTAAGTTTACTCCAAGTTTTTGGAAGGCCTTATTTTCAGGTTTAGAAAATCAATTACAATTTAGTACCAGTTACCACCCTCAAACATATGGGAAAACTGAACATACTAATCAAATTATCAAAGACATGCTACAAATGTACATGATAGAAAAACCAACAAAATGGGAGGAGTACATACATATGGTATAATTTGTGTATAATAACGGTTACTAGGCCTCATCCAAAATGAGTCAATTTGAAACTCTTTACGAAAGAAAATGCACAAATCATATTAGCTCGAACAATCTGATTGATAGAATCATGGTTGGACTAGATACGTTATAGGAATTGGAGCAGATTGTTAAAAAGGCTCGACATAACTTAAATGTCGCACATGATTGACAAAAAAGTTAAGAAATCTGAATAAAGTGCATAAATAATTTAATGTCAGAGATCATGCTTATTTGAACGATAAGGTGAAAAAGAGTTCATTGAAACTAGAAAGATGTATAAAACTAGCACGATGTTTTTTTGGACCTTTCAAACTACTAGCTCGAGTTGGTCTAGTGGCGTATCAGCTAGCACTTTCGACAAATTTAAAAGTTCATAATGTTTTCATATATCATTATTAAAGAAGTATGTTCATGATCCTACTCATGTAATTGATTGGAATTTAATGTAGGTGGAACCAGAATTCCTTGTGGAACCTTTACACATTCTAGACAAGAAAGAAACAATATTGCGCAACCAAGTCATTGCACAAGTAAAAGTCTAATGGAAGCACTTCAGTCCTGAAGAAGCTACTTGGGAGTTGGAGGATGTCATGAGAAAGACATATCCAACTCTATTCCAGGGATGACCAGAATGAATACTAACACCAAGGATGGTGTTTAAATTAAAGGGGAAGAGTATGTAATATCCCTAATAAATTACTTTGTATTTTAAATAATTCCCTTAAGTGAAAAATTCAATTTTTTTATCAGTGAGAAAACTGACTATTATTAGAATTGTTGTTTTTGAAAGATATTGACTTTCCAAATGTCCTTAATTTTTGGACAAATGTAAGAGACAAGCTTTTTATTTAATAAATAAAGGAGATATAAGGAGAAACCAAATTAAAAAAAGATGGTCATGAATCCATAAGTGGGGAACATGTTGAAGCTAACGCTAGGCATGAAAGGAGGGAAATAACTTTAGGAAACTAAGACCTAGGAAAGAAAATATATATACACATTTGTGGGATGAAGGATGTCGTTTAGAATGTGAGGAAGAAAGAGACTTATTGCAGTAACGAACACAAGAGTTGTTGTTGGAATAACAGAGTTACCAAGGAAGTTTTTGTGTGAAGACTCTCGTGTTAGGAAACTGTTGAAGACACAAGAACTGCTAGAACAAGAAGATCATTCTCCCTTATGGATTCATGAACGGGATTGGGGGTGATTGGATCAAGTGATTTGGATGATCAATTCTACAGTTGGGTGGAACTTTGTTGTTCCTTCTATTTTCTAGGTTTTTATTTTAAATTAAATCATTTTATTTTATAATATTATTAGTGAAATTGTAAGTGTTATATAGTATTTTCTTTAAAAGGAAATTTAAAATAAAGAATATTGAGCGAAAGTTCTTATGATGTTGAGTAGATAATATATATAGATCTAATATATAGTAGGATCAAAAAATTCCCAACCATATATAGAGTCCCTGAAAGAATGCACAATGTTATTTACAAACTTTTTATTCAACTATCTTATGTTGCTATAATCCGATTTAGATACTCGAAAGGAAGAGAAACAACAACAAAGAAAAATATTCATTATTACAACCATTGGATTTATGAATCCAAAGTCCACACATACAGTGATAAGAAATATAAATAGATTTGTTTTATATCAAATATATGTATAGTTTACAACTGAATAAGTGAAGATAAAGTAAAATGAAAATCATCATTATCCTCCTCCAAATATTGAACTAAGAAAGGAACCGAAGTACCTTTCCTATCCTATTTCTTTGTGAGCCCACGTGTTATGATTTATAACCTGGAAAAAAATGGTACAAAGGAATTAGTCTCATATTTCACCAACTTAAATATTTATGAACAAAAATTTAAGAGAAAGCGAATAGTACTTAGACCTGTCAAGTAAAATAATTGTTGTTGTATACAAATTTCTGCCATTGGAATTTCCATCTTGAATACCGGTTTGAAAAGATTGAGTTCACTCTAATGGGTTCCTCGCATAAAAGGGAGATCCATCATTATTTCTATGTATCCCTAAAATAAGTTCTTGTAAGAGAAAATTAAATAACAAGAAGATAAGGATTATCTTCAAATTCTATGCGGAATTAAAATTATACATTATTAAGGAAAGTGTTCCTATTTAAAAAAATACCCATAATAATAGCCCAGTATATGAACATGGATTCATTAGGATTTATTTAATATCTCATGTGGAAATAGATATTTTGTACAGTAAATGAACACATATAACAAAGAAGTTGAACTATATGTACAGAGTATATTTTATATTATTAACGAAGCGTTCATCTAGCTTTTGGGTAGGAAATACAGAGTATACGACTTTTTAAAATTTCGTAGACTCATAAGATATGAAAGGGAAACTGTAAATCAAAATCCATGCATGCACTTGTATTCTGCATGGAAACTTCAGATATAGATTCTAACTTAAGAGTCGAGTTCGCCTTAAAACAAGGGGTTTTACCAAACAATAAATCTGGCATTTAAAAGCTTTGTAATACAAAGGTAAATAAATTATTTTAGTTAAAAAAAAAACAACCTTATGTTAACGGTAAAAATCCCCCCTAATCAGATTCTAATGACTAAGAAGAGCGATGACACCTTAAAAAACATAATTATTCCTATTCTACCCAGATCTAACAAGATCTAATAGAAATTAAGGAAATGGAAAATAGTCATTTCATTTCAAGTAGATCCTTTCCTCTTGTTGTTCGTTCCTGAATTGCAGACCTCCTCTTAGTGTTGGCATGAAGCAACTTCAGAGAACAATATAGAGCATCATATGTATAATCAAAAATATCATTTAAAGGTCAAAACGTTCATGAAAGTAATTGGGTAAAATCGTGAAGATGGGTAACACTTTTGTTTGTTTTATGAGATTTTTTATTTTATTTTAACAGGTTTTTAAAATTCCGGTAAACAAAACTATTTTTTTTATTTATAATTTTACTTTACTCTAAAAACAAAACTTGTGAAGAATTTTGTTAGCTTTTTTTATTGAGATTTGATATATTAATTTGGCAATTGTTTGAGAATATATTCCTTAAAAATGAAGGGAAAGATAATGAATTATTTCCCCCCCAACAATGTATCCAATATTAAACTTTTGTTTTTGACAAATGAAATATACTATAATAACTACAGAGACTCTATTTTGTGATGACTATAGCTTTAAATATAACGGATGCATATTATAATTTCTAGAATTTTTTTAAGTTGACCATCTGAAAAAGTTGCATATTTTAAACACTTGTTTTCCCCCACCATGTAGGTATCTCAAAAATACCCTTTTCAAAAGAATAGTTTAAGCATTATGAATATTAATTTTCCATAATTTTCCACTGTGTATTTTTATAGGTATGTATTTTTTATTTCAGTGAATCGTAATCTCACCTAAAAATATTATGAAGTGATTTTTTTATAAAATTAAATAAAATTAGATAAAAACAATGAAAATGAAAACAAACAAATTATATCCAATGAAAGTAGATTCAATTCAATTTTAAAAATGTTGGTATCAATTCTGAAACTAAATTATGAGTATTTGTAGGAGTATGCTAACTCTAAAGATCTATTAAGATGGAGAGAATTTGCACTTTCCTACAAACAGTCCCATTTTGAGGTTTTCGGGTGAAATATTCTTTCGACCGGAACCTAGTTTTTAATGGAATCTATTAAAAATAAACCTTTCAGCTGAAAATGATTTCGTCCGAAATATGCTTACCGCAGGAAAAAAACTCATTCAAAAAATATTATACATGAATTTTGAGGGCACCATCAGGGCGTCATTCAATTTGAGGTGCAAATTTTCAGTCGAAAAATGTTTCCCCCGAAAAAATTCCTAGCGACATTGTTTCAGCCGAAAAAATGCCACTAGGAATTTTGGAGACTCGATTCTCACAAAAGTGTTAGCCATCTTCATCATTTTACCCA
The DNA here is from genome assembly GCA_010110895.2 of Picea sitchensis. Taxonomy (NCBI): domain Eukaryota; kingdom Viridiplantae; phylum Streptophyta; class Pinopsida; order Pinales; family Pinaceae; genus Picea; species Picea sitchensis. The sequence continues at coordinate 50,673 of SNQJ01S0025257.1, forward strand.
ATTTAAAGATATGAACATGAATACAAATAGATTGGGACAAGAAAAATATCTTTTATTGAAAAAATATGGTATAATACAAGCTTTATCTTACTGACATCGCTCCACGAATCAGGTATGGCTCCTTTAACTTGACTCCAAGTGCTCCAATCCAAAAATGAGATCCTCACAAACAAAATGTCAATATAAGGAAATGTATGGATTGCATAGGTAGGATGGATGATAGGGAATGTTGAGGATGAAAACTCAGAGCAAGATGCCAAGGCATGGAATGAGAGAGGAAGAAATTTTGGTAGAGTTCACTTGTCTCTTCTTTCATATATCTAAATGACCCCACTAGGTCCCTTTTTATATGGATAAATGATGGTTATTCGGTTGTAGGAAGGGATACGAGAGGTGAAATGGTTAGGAAACCCAAAATAGCCCATAAACTCCACCGGAAAGTGCAGAAGGTTTTGTTTTTTTTTTTTGCAAATTTTTAGAGTACATGGGAGATGGTAGGAATTCATGGAGCATATGTACGCGTGTTTCTAGTGTATCAAGGTGCGTACAACATAAAAAACTATTTTTTTAAGAGGAACCTAAAAAAGCGTGATTGGAAGATGTATGCTTGAGTAGGCCAATACAAAAAAATGCATAGTGGAGGAATTTGGGTCTATAACAGATGCCCCCTAATGTGTGAGGTGAGAAGAGAAACTGATGGATGAAATATATTATCACATAAATTTGTGATAAAAGTGGGAAGGTACCGAGTCTAGTAATCCTAGACAAGTGTCCATGAGCGTGTCATCTACAAAACAATAATATTCTTTGAGGCATGCATACCCATGCTTGGGAAAAACTAAGCATGGTTTCCAATCAAGTATATTGTAGATCCATGTCAAATATAGTAATCAAGGATACATGAAAAATATGTATTCCCATAAGGATCATAGATGCGAATAATACAAAATAGAGTTGCATGTAAAAATCATCAAAAGATATACAAATAAAATGTGATATGAATCTTCTGGAAGCATCAATGCCTATAGTTGGTGATGATATCGTCATGGCCTGAGAAATATCTTCAAGATATTCAAAACTCAGGTAGGATTATAGTAGGAGTGTATGACTCACTACCTTGAAGTCTTCGACAAGTCATCATGGAAATAATGGAGGAAACTTTAACAATAGGTACCAAAATTCATTGATTCTAAATGTGAACTTGACAAGACTCTTGAAATGGTCGACTCATGTAGTTCAAGATACTAATAGAAAAACGGTTGAATCAGGTTCGGAGACTTTCCCTTGGACAAGAGAATGACATATGAAGAGACTCAAGAAGAATGTTATTGACATAAGTGTGTGGCACATGAAGCACCACAAACTATCCATATGTTTGGAAGAGTAACGAAACAGAGGAGGACATAGCTCTATGCAACGAGAACAACTTCCTAAGGTCATACTAAATCCTAACTCTTGCTGAAAAAACTGAAGGATGTGCTCTCTCCAAGGGTGATGATATTTCTTATAGTAAAAGAGAATGTTTTTCCCATCCCCTCTTTTTGGAATATTTAATTCTTTTGTCTTTTTCAAATATTTAATGAGCTTGAAAAAGAATAAAAGAATTATATTGGTACAAAGGGGGAATAAGATTCACAAGAAATTAATCTATTCCCCAGCACATGGAACATATTAATGTTGACTACAAGGATACATACGCAGGGTAAGGACACTCGAGGTGAATCCTCCATGGGTAAGGGTGTCAAATCGCAAAGGAAAAATATGATACAAGGCTTGCACATAAGGAATGCTTTAAAGGTTCATCAACAATGAGATGGAGTAGACATTAGGCAAAATATGCAAGAGTGCAATGTAGTTACGAGCTGGCACAAAAAATAAAAAGATTCCTTTAATGTAAAAATTTTTGATCCCAGAGAAGGGAACCTTGATGATTTTTCATATTTAGAGAGACTGTAAAAGCATAAAAGACAACTTGAGAGTGGCCTTTTTCATGAATTTAGTTCCCCAAGACCGAAATAAGGATAAAACAATACTTGGGAAAACTCTCCCAAGAAGATGTATCTCCTGAGGCATACATTTTTCCGAAGATAATGTATTGGATGAAAAAAGGGGTAAAATCATGTCGAATATGTGTTCTTTCTCGACCATTTAACAAGTGTGAAAGGAACAAGGTCACTTGACAATATTTTCCTGTTTAGGGATTTTGAAAGGGGCTTAAACAAGACTGTAGTAGGTTCCTTTTTTCGTAAATAATCCCCAAGGCTCGAAAAAAAGATAAACCAAAACCAATGAGAATGTCTCTTTTTGGTAAATTTAGTCTTTTAAGCATGCAAAAGAGTTAAAATTGTGCATGAGAATACTCTGCTAGAGAATCGTATATCCTAGGGTATTCCTTTGTTTGTTAATTAGCCATCCAGACCATAAAAGAGGTAAAATACGACCAGAAATATGTTCCTTCAAATTTCATTTTGACGAGCGTGAAGGGAAACATGATCACTCGACAATTTTTTAAATTTTAGAGAGTCTGAAAAGAGCTTAAAGAAGACTCCAGGGGGGTTTTTTTGTATGTAATCTAAGAAAGGTCAAAAAGGGTAAATAATATCTCACCAAATGTCATTTTCATGGTTTAAAATGATCTTGAAATAAGACAATCCATGCTCTAGGGGAGTCCCATTGTTTGAGGTCATAAATATCATTCGATAATAAAAACAAGCCAAAAACCCGAAGTCATGGTGGGACTAAAAGGACTCCAAAGCCTATAGAAAATTCACAGAATGTATGCCAGAATGCAATACAAGGATATACCCAGGGAATCCATGGAGATGAAGGCTCTACCACCTAATTAATACACTTATAAATAAGAATGGAAGGTTTTGTGTCACACTTCGGTGGGATCGACCCTATGGCAAAGAGAAAATCGTGAATACAATGAAAAATGCAAGGTGGTGTAAACCTACCCTATATGCAAATGGAGAAAAAACAACTTTGTCACAGTATGATAAAAGTAGTACCCATCATAAAAAAATATTGAATCCAAAGTTTACAATACATTTAAATGACCAAAATATCACTAAGATGAATGAAAACATCCATTGAGATGATAATAGGGAAGATCGTAGGGTAAAATCAGGTTAAAAAAGGCTGAAAAAGTCTATAAATAGAGGTGAAAGGGGTCATGTTCACCATTTTAGTTTTAAAATACCCAAAAATAGGAAAATCCCTCTTTATTCAAACACACATTTAGAGAGAAATGGTGGATGAAAAAAACTCAAACTTGGAACAAGTAAGTACCCCTCTCCTCTTCCAATTTCATTTATTATTTTTAAGCTTTATAGGAATTTGGGGCCACACGCCCTAAAATTCATGATGTATGTGTATGTACGTGGGATTTTCATGCTCATCCCACATATGTATGATGGCTACGAAACCGTCATCCCACATACATACATGAATGTCTTAAAAACAAGTCACGTACATGGCCAAAAACTATGATAACAATGAGGCACTAACTCCCAACATGACTTGTTGTTGCATAATGTATTTGCATTGGAGGGAGAGGGACCATGAAGAGGTAGAACAAATGGTCAAAGATGAACTACAGGCCGTAAATACACTGAAACAATGTAGAATGTGTAAATTCTTTCATTTTCCCTTTCTGAGACCTCAACCAAGATTTATTAATCATTTTATTGAGTATTGAAACCCAAATGCAAAGGACTTTATTTTGGAAGGCCAATCTCCGACACCTACTACTGAGGACATATTATTTTTGATCGATCTCTCTAGGAGGGGGGAGCTCGTTAGCTTGAGGACTTTCCCTCTAGGACCATATAACATATACCAGTACATTGACATGTATTGTGAAGCTGATACAGATAAAGTAGGCTCTCAAGTGCCTACATAAAATATTGAGTATATTAGATATAGAGTTGTGTTATACATGATTGGGTGGATTAGAAGATTTGTTTTTCTTCATGAGGCCTCTCGGTATTAGATGCATTGTGCAGTGTTGTGTCTACATTAGGTGATATTTCATTGGAGCATTACCATGCTCAACTATATGAAGAATCAATTGACAGATTGTAAGTTGAGGAAGAATACAAACTTCAGGTTCAAGAAATTACTATGTGCATTCTTATTTGAAAGAGTGTTGGTCTTGAGCCCGAAGGATATTGTGTGAGGTCACGTAGCCTACTTCCCAGCACTATGTATATGGGATGCTTTTATGCCTCGCTAGGGAGTATGGGGGAAAATTAGTCATATGATGACAATTTCTTCAACTGGTGGAAAGGAAATATTCCCTCCATAGAGGATTATCTATATGCAGAGATTATATTTTTGAGAGATCCTAACATTCCTATGCCCCCTGGCGCAACACATGGCGAGATAAGTACATACGATCATTTTTTTAATTTTATTATGTGAGAGGAAACATATTGTTTTTCGTAATTCTATAGTATTGACTCAAAATCCTGTTATGTACATATGTGGGACCAGTATGACCAACGAACTTTCTCTGGACTAGGCGTCGTACTCAAGAGAAGATTCATCCAAGAGGAGTCATGGTAGTGGCAAGGCCATCGTCAGTATAGGATGAGAGAGTACTGAGTTGGGTAGAGAGGAACTTGACATCCCTCACCCGTAGTGTGCCTATGCCAGAGATCGAGGATTTGCCACCATCCATGCAGACTCATGTAGTAAGAGTACCCAGGGCATGGGTCTATTTTTTCTGGCATCTGGTCAATGTCGTAGTGAATTATAGTAGGACCAATAGTCTTGGACCTTAGATTAGTATTGGAAATCATGAATTCCAAGTGAACCTATTTTTTTATCTCTCTTATGTATTGGGGGCTTAATCCTGACGATGTATACTTGACACTTTTGAGGCTTATGGCCCACATTTTATACTATGACACCATTTTGGACATGTTATATATATATATACATATGTGTGTATTCTTTTATGTACGTGAAATATGCCAATCTAAAACATGATTTTCCAATGCATCATTTAATTGATTAAAGTGCCTAGGAACATGAATATATGTAATATAATCAAAATAACATTCCAATAGGTGTACCTTAAGAAATCGTCGGTGTAGGGTGGGATCATATATGCATTACACTCCTTTTAACTTTGACACTACCAATTGAGCATATAAATGAACACGGAGGTGAAAAATACCATGTGACAAAGCATCCCATAAAAATTCTATTACTTCACTATAATCGGAAAAATTATTGGTTACTTCTCCTAGACAAGAACCTCTAGAAGATACCAACTGACCATTGGGTGTGAAGATTACCCAAGCTATAGAAGAAAGCCTCTAAGTGTGCCAAATAACACCATTTTTGAACCCAACATAAACCTCAAATTCTCTTGACATCTTCTAGAATGCAAAGACACAATAAAATACACTTCCATAAGAAAACAATAAGCTAAAATATATAAATAAATATATATAGTATTTACAAGAATTCACACTCAGGTGACCAACCCAAGCATAATAACTCTTTAGATAAATCCCATTTCTAGGCCCACACAATGCATTTATTTTAAAATCAACCAACTCATAAGCATATTTATCCAAAACTTTATTTACAATAAATAGTCTGGACCACATGGGTTTGAACTTCCATACCCACAAGGGGTCTTTATATTGATCATAGACCAAGACATTATCACCTTTGAAGAAAAACCTAGGGTGAACCGATCGATCGTAATGCCAATTGAGATGACATTTGTGAGCCTCGTTAGCCAAGGATCCATCCCAATGTTGTTCATAGAGATGCTCTAGATGGACAAGAAAATCTTCAATATTAGTCATTTCGGGAAGTAATTGCACTGCTAACTTCAGAGAAGGAATATGACAAAATATAGGAAAGACTTCCTCCATCCCATAAACAAGCTGGAAAGGAGAGAACCGAGTAGCAGTCTTGATGTAATTTTAGTATGCCCAAAGTGTGGAGTATAACATCAAATTCCATTTTGACTTGGTCGAACTGATTGTCCATTAGAGAATGGTCTTAAGAGACTTATTGAAAGATTCCACCTAATCATTCACTTGTGGATAATAGGGTGATGAATTTTCTTATTTGAACCCCAGATTGACGTTAAATCTGTCATCATCTTATTTTGAAAGTGACTTTCATGGTTAGTGACAATCTCTTTCAGTATACCAAACATAGAAATGATTTGGTTGAAAACAAAGAGTGTCATCATTTACCCATCATTGCTAAAAGTTGGCATGGATTTGACCCACTTAGTGAAGTAGTATACTACCACAATGATATAATGATTCCCCCTAGTAGAAGTTGGGTTGCATGTAGTTAAATCAATTCCCCACTTAGTGAAGGGGACAACATCAATAAAAAGAAACATAGGATTAGGTGTGCCCACATCTTCCAAGATAATATCTAACATGGGTGACACTTCTTAACTTCCTATATACAATATTTAAATAACGAGGGCCAAAAGCATCTAGCACAAAGGATTTTCTGAGTGGTAGCCAACCCAGAAAAGTGACGACCACATGCTCCAGTGTGGAAATAATTAAGAACAAACTCAACTTCCTCATGACTGAGGCAACTAAGAAAAACATAGTCAATGCCTCGATGATACAAAGTGTCATCAATGATAAGATAATTTTTTTCTTGATGGTTTAGCCGTCAACGCTTACCACAAAAGGCAGAGGGACGACACTTTAGAGTCTGGAGATACACAAATATATCTCCATACCAAGGGTGAGGAGACACAATAACGAACATATCCTCATTATATGATGACTCATGAGGAGAATCCTTTCTATTTTCAATCAGAATTTCCTAAATCAACTCGGCAAAGATCAAATATTTCTTGGACTTTGTTGAAACAAAATCCAGATCAAATTCTTGAAGAATGACTATGCACCAACTAATATTCCCGCTAATGACTTGTCTTGCCAACATATACTAAAAAGGATTGATGATCACCATGACATTGGTCTTACAGAGTAAAATATAATGACAAAACCTTTGAATGGCGTGGATAGTCGGCAAATCTCAACACGGGTGAAATTGAGCTCTAGTCCAACTAAGATAGTAGATAATGTGATCTTGAAGCATGCCATCCTCTTGAACCAAGACCATACAAGTCATGGATTATGTTGTTGCTAAATAGAAAAAGAAATCCTTGCCATAATTAGGAGGGATGAGCAGAGGGGCAGACATCAGGGAACTTTTCAATGCTTCGAAAGAGCATTGAGCCTCTTCATACCAAAAAAATGGGACCATTTTTTCAGAAGACCCATGAACCCCTTTTTCGTGATTTCAGCATAGTTAGAAATAAATCATCGTAAGAAGTTATCTTTCCTATGTAGACTCTAAAGTTGAGGAACTATGCAAGGGGGAGGAAACTGAACTATTTCCTCAACGTTAAGAGGATCGACCATCATCCCTTTGTTGGACATGATGAATCCCAATAAGCATCTCGATGTAACAGAAAAATTACACTTGTTTGGATTTAAGAGAATTCGGTAGTAGCGACACCTTTAAAAAATAATTCAAAGATGAATGGGATGATCAATTCTCTTGCAAGAAAGTGATGCATGATCATCAAGATATGATTCCACTATATGTTTGAGGTGATGAAAGGAAAAAGACATGACCCGTTGGAAAGTAGCTCCAACATTTTTTATGACAAAAGGACTTTTCTTGTATGTGAAGGTACCCTAAGGACATATAAAAGCAGTGTTATATTGATCCTTAGACTTGATCTGTATTTGATTGTACCCTGAGAAACTGTCCATAAAGGAAAAAAAATCACAACTCACACATTCATCGATAATATGATCAATGAATGGGGTAGGAAAGTTACCTTTTGGGAATGCTTTGCTTAGATCACTAAATTCCATGCACACTTGAATTTTACCTTGTTTTTTATCAACAAGAAGAGGGTTTGACACCAATTCCTTTAATTGAACTAGGTAGATGAAACCAACCTTAATCAATTTATCTACCTCAACTTTAATGGTCACTTCCTTTCGAGGGTTGACCGGGACAAGTTTCTTATGAACTGGCTTAACATAAATATAGGTTCTAATCTCATGTTAAAAAAGACGAGGTTCATTCCTAGAATTTCCTCATAAGACCAGGAAAAAATGTAGCGAAATTCTTTAAATAAAGAAATATACACTTGATTCTCCTCGGGGGAAAAATATGCTCCAATGAAGATGTTTTTGATGATGCCACGGGTTTTGGATATGTCAATAAAAATAGTCTCAACTATATTCTCCATGTTTCATTTGACATAAAATTTGTTCGTTGCCAAAGGGTTAACAGGGAGAGAGACATATCCAGTGATGGTCGATGTAAACTATCATGCTTCCACTCTCCTAAGATTGGGTAAAAAGTATGATCTATGATGAATATAATCCCAAGGTCTCTTCGGACCCTTCATTTCCTCAAAAATATCCTCGGTAGAAGGGAATTCCAAGTCCAAATGGTGGTGCAATGTAAGAGACTATTTATCCCAAATAATCTCCAGAACAAGATCTATCTCTTGAGAGGGAGATGTATGAGAGTTGGCTGAGGTTTTTTGGACAATACTGTACACAACCTAAATTGCGGATAAGGGAATCACCATGGCAGGATTCCCTATCCCTTCCATCGAAGCCGATGGGGAAGGTAAAGTCCATAGATCATTGAAATAAGCAATTCTAAATGAAGACACTTGGAGAATCGCAGCTTCAGGATGATTAAGGAAAAACGACATAAACTTAACATCATTTGAAGGAAGAGGAAATTCAAAAGTTCCCATCAAAGATGGAAACAATCTAGCTCCTAATTTGACAGTACCTTGCTACAAGTTTCCCATGACCGGGATTGTGTATGCCCCCGATGAAGGGTTAGGATGAGAGAAGGACAATTGATCAACGGTTACTATCCTACCTTCATGAGGAAATAAAAGTACTCAAAATATGAAGGATACAACCACTATCATTGTGTAAGTCCAACTTCATCCTAACAAGAGGTTGTAGTCGAAAGGTCCATCGACTACTTTGACCTCAAAACACATGGTTTTACCCTCCAATTGAATGGGGAAGGATGGGATTATTCCATGTAGTCTAAAAGAATGAACATCAAGTGCAGTTAAAAACATAGGAGATGGAAACAACTCAGGTTTAAAAATATCCTTCAAACATTCTAACGACATAACAGAAGTTGAATCTCCCTCGTCTATCACCGTGCGAAAAAATATTATGTGTCAACAATTTCATGGTGTAAACCAATACTATCTGAAAGGAAACATGGTAAGGAAAACAAGGTTTACCATTGGAAGGGTCGCAAATGATAGACCTCGAGTTCGTTGGCTCAACAACACTTAAAGCATAAAGTAACGCTTTTCCCTGTGAGGGGAAACTCTAGAGGACCTCAAGAGCAGACACCGCACAAGGGGTTTGCACCATATATTAAATAATAGAGTATTTCTAGGAAACCCTTGCATTCAGATTATGAGAATATTTCTTAAATGAACCTTTGGGGATGTGATTCATTGTTTCTCCTATTTTCTTCTCGATGTGAAGAGGAGCCAATAGGTCAAGAGATTATTTTCCTTTATTAGTATATTCATGCGTTATATAATCATAGACCTTGGTCTAAATATGTGAATCCACTCTCATCATATACACATTTGTGGCTCCTTTGCTAGAATTAAATGTGGGGGAACCCTGATTTCCTCCAAGCACGTTTTTGGATGAAGAAGCATGTGTCAAATTATTCACTTGAGAAAATGGGTTAGTTAACACAACAAGATATTATTGTTCCAACAACTTCAAGACTTCCTCAATACAAGGGAACTAATGAGTCAGGTGGTCCTCGGTGAAAATATTACATGGGAACTTAACCTTTTTCTTTTCATTTTTTCCCTCACCAACATTGTTAGAATCCTTTTTTGATTACCCCCCTTACCCTTATTTCCCTTTCCCTTTATTTTCCCCTTGTATTGTTGTTTACCCTTGGGGTTTTTCATTTTCACACTATGTACTTTAGACATGAGGGTGGTGGGGGAAACCGTACTAGAAGTCTGGCTAGCCACAGTCTATTGTAGTAACAAATGTTGAATTTGATTGGACAAATGATCTATGGGATTGTTCTTTGTTGAGCCTACAATAACATCGACACGAGGCCCATACTTTGGTTTGGTGAAGTCAAAGGTTGACCATGGTACCTGAGGAAGAATTTCGTACAACATGTCAGATTGTGAATAAATAAATTCTAGCTGTTGAGCCCTCATAATAATTTGTTCCTCATAAAACACTCTAGAAGTTGCAACGTCTTTAGAAACACAAGTCACTAAAGACTTCAAAAAACGCTCGAGAAAAAATGTAGGAGGGACCTTTACTTTAATCAAGTTATTACATCGATGCCATTTCTGGATGTGAGCAGAGATATGGATGACTTTAGTTTTCTCTAAATTGGCCAGCAACTCGGTGCCGACATCATATCTCACTGGTAGCCAAAAATCGTTCAAGAAAACCATCGCCAGATCGCTAAAGTAAGATTATCTCAAGCCATCCATCTCAATATAACACTTCATGACACCCCCCTATGAGAGTGCATTGAAACAATTACAACTTAATAAAGTCGTCATTCAAAGAGTTGGAGGAGCACCATAGGTGAAAGGTTGTAACATGACTGTCTGGATCTTCACCAGACTTTCCTTCAAATTTTGGAATGTCTAAGGGAAACTTAGTCGACATAGGAGGCCAACATGGATCATGAGAAATAGGGTCATTTAGCAACCCCGAAAAGTCTTGAAAATGGAGAGTTTCCAGAAATGGTAACTTGGGTTGTAGTTGAGTTAATGGAAAAGAGGAACTAGGATATTAACTGACACCGGGTTGCGAGAAAAAGTTTTCTTATTGACCAGGGTTCTGGTAAAAACCATAGTTTCCTTTGCCAGTGTAGGGAACTTGTGCACTAGTCTACATCGTAGACAAATTATAATAGTTTGACGACATACCTTGAGTGGTAATTTCCCCCTACATGGTATTCCAAAATCCTTGGTTGATTTTTCCTCCAACCGATCCCTCTGGTATAGGAACTGAACCTTTCTCGATGTTGCGCTAGACATTGGAGGGGTCTCCCTTGATCGACATCCCTTTGAGAGATACAAAACCCTACCTGGGATTTCCAAGTCCTTGAAAGGAAGTGGTTCCTACCATCATTCCTTGTGAAGGTACAAAACCTTGCATCATATTGGGTTGATTGAGAAAGGGGTTCCCCCGTGAAGAAAACATCAAAAAATATAAGGAGTTATTGCCAAAAACACTAAATAAATAGAATGAAATAGACCCAACCAAAGTGATATAGGACTGAGTCCCCAAACTCCCTCTTCTAAATAAGCTGGAACTAGCATTTGGCCCAGATGGTTGTTGAAAAGCACCTACAAGAGAGGGAGACGGAGGAGGGATGTTACCCCCACTATAAGGAACTGTGTTATATGGAGCATAGGCATCCCAAAGGATCCTTGCAAAGGAGTAATAGAAATCGCTTCCCCCATACTAGTATTTTGTAAAGTGGCGTAGGTCAAGGTGTAACTTGTGTCAAAACCCAATATCCCATATGAGAATGGAGCACCAGACATGTTCTGGATGGTTGAAGTATGAACATTGGTTGAAGTCATAGCAGGGACTGTGTTTTTGTATCATGTTGCCATTGATGCCAATGGTTTGATTGATTGATGCCATTGATTCATGACAAGTGATTGATTGATGCCAAAGGATTTATTGATTGATGATTGATGTAATGTAATATGTATTTTCCTTGATGAGAATACATAGATGAAGATGGATCAATGAGTTGTCATTGATACATGATGAATATGGATCGATGTGGTTTCATTGGTATATGATGCATTGTTGGAAAAATGTATAGATGACTCATTATTGTCTTATCATGATTGATAAGGTTCACAAATGGATGATTCCATTATTGTCTTATCATGATTGATAAGTGTCTGGTTAAAATAGACGAACTCCAAAGTGGTCCCTTTATGGTGAAAATCCTCACGAAGATGCTCTGTGGATTGAGTTGTCCTAGAAGAATGGTTGGAGGACCCATGCTCATTATTGTCTTACTGCTGATTGATAAGGGTACAAAATGGATGAACCCAAAAGTATCCCTTATGGTAAAGATCTCAAGGGAAGACGCCAGGATTGAGTTATCCTCGAAGATTGGTTGGAGGACCCATGCTTGTGGAATAATGAGATCTAAGATCAAGGAAATTACAATAACTATCCTAGATGATAGTGATTGTCATGCCATTCGGGATGTAGAAGGCTCTAATGCTGTATAACTCCTCATAAGGGTTTGAGATTTATGGGTCTAATAAGATGATGACCCCTGTTACGAAGGCTTGAACTCTAAGGTCAAAAGAAGTCAAAGTGATGATAAATGAAGAAATCATTATTTAAATGATAAAGAAAGGAGAAACGACCATAGTGGATTATTTAAATAATAAAGATAAGGACAAAATCAAGAAAATGATAAAGTAAGGTGACAAAATCAAGAAGGAACATTTAAATGATAAAGTATTGAGAATCCTGACATTATGGAAAGTGGTTAACCCTAAATAGGGAAAATAGGGCTATGACCTATAAATGGGTTATTTATTATTTAAATGATAAAGTAAAGTGACAAAGTCAAGGTGGATATTTAAAAAATAAAGAGAAGTGACAAAATCACAATGATAAAGTAAGGGTGACAAAATCAAGATGCTGAATGACATTTAAAGGATAAAGTATTGAGAAACTTATTTATGGAAAGTGGTTAACCCTAAAATAAGGAAAATAGGTTAAGTGACCTAGAAATAAGCTAAGTGACATAGAAATGTTATGACCTAGAGGATGATCAGAGCAAATAAGCTTTTAGCAATGGTCTCTTGGTAGATTATCATTTTGGTGGATCAACGGAGGAGCTTCTTGTGGAGAATATCTTGAGTACTCACACAAAGAGCCTTGTTAGAGATTATGAGACTTGTTGTGGAACACTTGAGAATGTTGAAGATCTATAGGCACTGAGGTAAACAAAGGATACAGGCGACCAATTTGTAGGAAGGCTAAAAATAGGTTGTTAACTAAGGAGTGATATATTGTTTTCATGACTTTTCATGTTATTTATGTGTGTCACCCTCCAGCCTGCCAATAACTTTTTTTCTATACGATCAGATCATGATATTTATATTTCATTGAGGAACATATCCAAGTATATATGGTGGACAATTCATCTTGTATTTTGTATTTCTTTTGGAGTGATACTCCGTGGAAAATAGGGTTTGTATTAGTCCCAAAACTAGTCTAAAGATGGTTTCAAAGTAAAGCGCTATAACGCCTTCAACAGATCCCAATTTAGTGAGACAAATTGTTGCCAGGCTAGTGTCTTGGTATTCTTTGTAACACTTCATTATTCAAGAAATATTCCGTAAAGCACTCTACAAGGCCCGCCTCTTAGTCAGTTTTAACGCCAAGGTTTTCCATTTTTTCTATAACTCCCTTTTGGGAGGATTCAAAGAGAGAAACTTAGGAGGTATCAGACAAAGCAATAATCAAGAACATTGTATATTAGTTTCAAATATTTATTCATTATAGGTACAAAAGATATTATTATTTCAAGTTAGGTTGTTGACTAATCCAAAACTAGTCGTTGTTGAGACAAGCAAAATGATGAGTCGTTACGCTACGAGGTGTATAGCTGGATACCCAGCAAGCATACTTAGAGTCATTGCGTTAGATGAGTAGTTCAGCAAATTATTGTACATACCTGGTACATGGCTGATTTAATTTGTTTATGGTAATGTGCTGATTACAAGTTTGTTTGGCGACAGCGTTGGTATGGCTGATGCACTTGTTTATGGTACAAATTGGATATATGTTGAGGATTGCTGCCTCATATGATCGGTTGGTATGTTGAGGGTGTCGGCGATTCTTTCTCATTATAGATCTGGTTCTCTGTAGATTTGTACTCTATTCAAGTTGTTGCTAAAAAAACCCCAAGGATCAGGGAATCAGAATAAAAAGAAAATTGCAGCCATTACATGTTTGTGTTCTTTGTGTTCTTTGTAGATGATTGTTTGATGATATATTGTTGATATGTGTAAGGATACTTAACTAGTTATAAATGACAAATAATGAGTAATGACGCATCGTTGATTTTAACTAAGGATGTTTTGGGAAAAGAGCCCCACATTGTTCACCCCCTTCCTCAAAGAATGTCAGGTCCAACAATTAGTATCGTGAAAGTGTGATTCAATATAGGTCTTAAAATATTAAAGGAGATCCAGTGACACACAAATGGATGATGAATCCTAACTTTTGAGCCGAGGAAAAATATTCTACTGGAGAATAGAGGATGGTGAGATGTATTTGAAGACAATGGGAGAACTATTTGGAAGGAAACCATTGGTGATCACTCGTTGAAGAACAATTCAAAGTTTTCATCTAAAAGGGAAGGAGGCCAGAATGACGCATTGCCTTAAGACCATCTTCTCCTTAGTGGACCTCGTCTCTATCAAATAAAGCATTGAACAATGCACTTCCTCCAAGGATCTGGTATAACCTAGAGGATACATATCAAAGCAACAAGGAGAAGGAAGATATTGAATACCTCACCCACTAAGTTTATCAAAGGTAAAGAATCTCCAAAAAATCTTGATTGCATTATTTCTAAATGATATTGAAAGTATGTCAAATGAATATATAGAATCTCCAGACTTTTGATTGCAATGATTCAAAACGTGTGATGTTGAATTTTTCTCAAGTGAAGAAGATGATCTAGAAACAACATGTGGGAAGTCGGGATGGAAATTGTTCCAGGAAAAGAATAGAAGAAGATCTATTAGGACTTCAAAAATAAGTTGAAGAGGGTTGCATGCAGAGGTATAGAAGGGATCATTTTTATACACACTATAATCCACATCTTTCTGATAACACTAATAATTTTCTTAGGAGAAGCCAAAGGTACATCTTGAAGGAAGGGAATGCTCTAAGAACAAGAAGAGAGAAATAAGACTTAATTAAAATAAAAGGAAGAAGAGATTAAGAATAATAAAGAATGAAAAAGAAGATATTAGTTGCAGATGATGAGATTAGCAAAAGTTTTGAAACTATTATTCATCTCAAGACCCAAATTGAAGAATCCAAAAGGTTAGAGGAAATCCATTATTGATCAAATAATGAAAGGAAGATCTATGCCATAAGTTAGAAGTCAGTTGTTGACCCAGAAGGTGTAGAGAAGTCAAACAAATTCTTGAATAGCCCAAAAATCTTGGATGAGATCTTAGAAAATCAAAGATAACCATATGATAAACCAGGTCTTGGATACAAAGGATAAGATACACATACTGAAAGCAAGCACCTCAAAGAAGCTGAGGTAAGTCCATCAGCTGATTACACAATGTTGCAAACAACCATGTATACAAGGGAATAAATCAAAGAAATAAAGCAAGAAAGACATCAAGAAGCCATCTTGGGACAACAAAGAAAAAGGTAAGGAAAAGCATTTTCATGGGCATTGTTATTCATGTAATAAAAATGGTCACAAATCTTTTGAATGAAGATATTATGAAAGAAGATATAACGGAAGATTTCATAAAACCATAAGGTGTTGGAGATGCTATCATAGGACACATTACATTCACTCCAATTACAAGATGCTTACGAACAGAGGTGGATTTGGCCACAACCCGGAGGATGGAACATAAGAAATCTACCGCATGAGGACTTCAAGGTTGCTACGTTCAGGAAGAAGGAATGAAGTAAGAAGGGAGACATTTGAAAAGATGGATACTCAAAACTCAAGTTCTGAAGAGAAGGACATCCACGGCGCGGGTGAAGAAGCACATAAGCCGAACATAATGAAAGACTGAAGGAAGTTCAAAAGTTCCATCTATCACGATACCGCTAGAAGTGGTAGTGGTATCACCACGACATATGCAGGATGACCTTTGTATAGGTCACGCATATTACCGCCGGTAGAAGCTCGTGCAATAAGCCACGATATCCGTAGCCTACGGAAAGAGATATGCTAGGATTGCGCTTTGATGTGATGGTATAACCCCACATTTACGGTCCGGCCATGGCTCTATTGTAGCTGTCTACATTGTTTGTTGTAGGCTTTCATGATTCTATATTGGATTATGTAAGCTGGTGATGTAAAATAAAATATCGGGTACGGAACCAACCCATGAGTATGGATTGATGCATTTTATGCTGAAGAACAATACCGCCATGATAGTGAAGGCGACACCTTGTTTATGTGGATATATCTGATGATGTATTGAAGCCACCTGAAATATTGATGCATGCATTTATATGGATGGCCACCATTGGGACATGTGTCGGGTGAGTTGATGAGGTGATCATGTTGTACATCATTGATGATTCAAGCTTGATCTATAATTGATACACGTTTGGTACACCATAGATGGCATATGATTGATGAAACTACACCATTGGTACTACTTGATTAGTACCAATGGTGTAGTATCATTGGTACTACTTGATTAGAATAACAATTGGCATTTGTTTGAGACATATCATGAGTGATAAGACACATGGTTGGCATATTGGTAGATGCACATGGTTGGCATTGGTAGATGCACATGTTGACACATTGATAGAGGCATATGATTGATACATTCCATGGATGATATCTTTACATTGCATGATGTTGATGTACAGAATATGTATTAGGTGCTGTGCATGATGAGCAAACTTTTGCAGGATGTACTTGGTTGACTATTTACTCACATTCTCTATATTTTATTGCTGGATACATAGTGTTTCATGATGGCTGGTATGGCATGAGTTTGATGCATGAATAGGTCCAAGGATCATTATATGGTAGCACAATGTTCATCTCCCAGAGAAGATAGGGGAGACATACCCATAGAGGGACCATCGCTCCATTCCCATGAATCTAGGAGGAGATACTTATCAGATGCATACTTTGAAAAGATTCATTTGAATAGAAAAGCTAATGCAGGCATAATTCCGTGGATGGAGAAATGGTCACGTGGGGAGTATGTTCAATGTATTTTCAAAATTAAGATCGTAGGATATCCCTTGTTCAAAGGGAGATTATTCAGAGAAGGCACTTACATAGGGATAAGCCCCAAGAAAGTTCCTAGTGGGGAGCAACCCCAAGATAAAAATGGCCATTTAATACTGATGTCAAAGGGGGGAGAGATAGGTCACATTGATGTGATTGATGGTTATTAATTGGGGAGATAGTCACATTTGGGAGAAGAATACATTGAGATGCTGATGTAGAACATCCTTTATCTACATGTTGACATCAATAATTGGTAATTTGTATTGAAATCAATATTGGTATTGCCATCAATTCCAAAGGGGGAGATTCTTGGATCATGTTGTCACTGATGCCAATGGTTTGATTGATTGATGACAAGGATTTGATTGATTCCAAACGATTGATTGATTGGATGATTGATGTAAATGTAATATGTATTGTGCTTGGATGAATGCATAGATGAAGATGGATCAATGAGTTGTCATCCATACATGATGAAGATGGATGTGGTTTCATTGGTATATGATGCATCATGGAAAAGCAGGATGACTCATTATTGTCTTTATCACAGATTGATATGGTGCACAAATGAGGAAATCCAGTGGTACCCCATGGTGAAAGCTCATTATAGGAAAACGCTTTATGGATTGAGTTATCCTATGAGAACGGTTGGAGGACCTATGCTCTCATTATTATCTTATCATGATTGATAAGGCATGTACCTGATGAACTCCAAAATGGGCCCCTTATGGTGAAATCCTTCAAGGGAACATGCTTTGTGGTGGATTGAGTTATCCTAGAAGAATGGTTGGAGGACCCATTCTGTATGTGGAATAATGAGATGAAGATCATGAAATTTTTGGTAAAAAAAAAAAAAAAAAAAAAAACCATCCTAGATGGATAGTGATTGTCATGCCATTTCCAGCAGTATCCATAATGTCACATAACTCCTCCTGCTTTGAGATTTATGGCCTTAAGATGAAAGACCCTAACATGAAGATCTCAATCCCTCAAGGTCAAAGAAGTCAAAGGGACTTGTAAGAAGAACTATTTAAATGATAAAGCAAAAGTGACAAAGTCAAGTCGATTATTTAAATAATAAAAGAGAAGTGAAAAAATCAAGAAATGATAAAGTAAGGTGACAAAATCAAGAAGGAATATTTAAATGATGAAGCATTGTAGAAATTTCTATTTATGGAAAGTGGTTAACTAAAATAAGGAAATAGGTTAAGTAACCTAGAAAATGGCTAATAATTTATTTAAATTATAAAGTAAAGTGACAAAGTCAAGGTGGATTTATTTAAATAATAAAGGGAAGTGAAAAAATCAAGAAATGATAAAGTAAGGTGACAAAATCAAGAAGGAATATTTAAATGATAAAGTATTGGAGAACTTTCTATTTATGGAAATTGGTTAACCCTAAAATAAGAAAAATAGGTTAAGTGAACTAGAAATGGGTTAAGTGGCCTAAAAATGGGTTAAGTGACCTAGAGGATGAAAGTATAAATAAGATAGAAATGGTCTCTTGTAGATTATCATTTTTGTGGATCAATGGAGAGCTTCTTGTGAGAATATCTTTTGGAGTATTGATGGAGAGCTTCTTGTGAGAGCTTCTTGAGCATTTTTGGTGTGGATCACTTGAGAATATTGAAGATATATAGGTTCCTAAGGTAAATAAAGGATATATAAGACAATTTCAGAGGGAAGGTGAAGAAAAGAGGGTCGAAATTCAAGGGAGGATAATTGTTTTTAATGATGCATTCTAAGGTATGTTATTTACAGGTCATCTCACCATTTTTGCAATAAATTTTTTTCTATAATGATTCAGACCGTGAGATTGATATTCCATTGAGGAAAAATATCCAATTATCTGTGGTAAACAATTCAACTTGTGGGTCGTTGTATTTGTGGAGATACAGTGTGTGGAAAATAGGGTTTGTGGCTAGTCGTGAAACTAGTCTAAAAAAGATGTTTCGGGTAACAACATCAGAACTTATTAATATTGGTTAAAATACAATATTTAGTATTGTGTATAGCAGTTTAATATTGATTCAACAAATATTTCGTGGGGGGCACGTTCTACAAGGCCATTCTCTAGAATAATCCATAATTCAACAAGGTTTTCCATTTTTGCTATAAATCCTTTTATGAGTCATTCCAAGTAGTGACGCCTGGAGGAATTGCATAAAATACACTAAAGAAAATTTTGTATCAGTTTTAGATCTTTATTCGTTACAGGTAAAAAGTTATGATTATTTCAAGTTAGGGATTTTGACTAATCCAAAACTAGTCATGGTTTAGACAAGTAGTTGATGAGTTGACACATACATGAGGTGTATAGTTGATGATGTTGGTACATATTTATGAGTCATTGTTGATTATTAGTTGACACATGATTGGTATATACTTGGTACATGGTTCAATGCACTTTTTTATGGTACAGGTTGATTACAAGTTGTTTGGCATAGGTTGGTGCATGGTTGATGCACTTTTTTATGGTACATATTGATATTTGTTGAGGATTTTTTCCTCATATCATTTGGTGTTGAGGGTGTAATATGTGTCTTGAATTATAGATCTAGTTCTCTTTTATAGTTTTACTCTATTGAGTTGTTGCTGAAAAACCCCAAGGATTCTAGTACGTAATAAAAAGAAAATTGCACATACATATTGTGTTCTTTGTGGTGATGAATTGTTGATGATATATTTATGATATATGTTGTTGATATGTGTTGACATTTAACTATTTATAAATGACAACAATGAGTAATTAGTTAATGGTGATCTTTAACTAAGGAGTTTTGGGAAAAAGAGCCCTACATTGTTCACCCCCCCCTCTCAGTGTAGTCGGTGTGTCCAACATGTGCCACTGCCAAAAGTGGTAGGTGTCTAATGAGAAGTATTCCTATTAAGGGAAGGTGGGAGAGGAGGTTTGTCAAACCCCCCACCCATTATTGGGATAAGAATATAAGGACTCCTGGTAGAAGAAACATCATTCACTTCCATGGCTAGCCACCTAACTAGATGAAAATTAGGGGTACTCACCTTAGGAGGGACTATGTGAACTAAAATAGGCACAGAGAGGTCAGTTATCGGAGGTTGTCGATGCCTAACAAATATTTCAGCTTCAAGGTCTAAAATAAGAGACACCTCTCGTGCATAAGTGTTTCTTATCAAGAGAGGTTTGGGCATAATTTCATTTTGCTTGATAGTCTCAAAAGAACCATTGAAATGTACCCAACGACCCATAGGTCAGGAACACCACTTCAAGCCCGCCTCTAGACTAATTTCTACTTCTGATCAAAATTTTAATTAATAAATATGCATGGAATATTCACATGCAGAGTTAAAGATTCATGCTACATCATAAATAAATGAGACATATGTCATGCAGAACAATAACCAACAGGGATGCATATTATAGATACAAATTTCATAGATAAATAAATACATAGTGGAATAAATACACAGGTAAATAAAACCATGATAGAGAGAAATTACATTTAATGAAATGAATCACCAACTGGATGCAGACCAAAGACATTCAACCCAATCGTAGACACTATTTTTCCAAGTCTCGGCAACAATTTCACCCTCGAGCCAGTGTTATGAATCCACAAGGATGGTTCGAGAGTGTCACTTGACTTCCCAAACAAGTTAGCACTCAATATCTCATGGGATTTTCAACACACAAGTCAATCCAAAGTACATCGACTCTCTTCTACCCAACCTACGCAACCTAAGAGAATGGACCCCCTTCTATGCCACAGTCCCTTAGGATATCCATCTCCTTCTAGGGCTCTAGTGCATCTAGTCAATAATATCCATGCTAGGACTCTGAGGATTCACAAATTTGAGAAAACATTAACACATGCCAAAGAATATTAGACATGAAGGCCTTAATTCATGGTTGGAATACACCAATAGTCTTTATATCCAACCAAACCATTGCTCTTCTCAAGCAATTCGTTTTCCTTTCCAAAGCCCAAAACAAAAATGAGGAAAGACAAGTGATGAAATAATGAATGGAGATAGAACATAATGAAAGGTGTGAACAATGAACAAATGAACAATTAGTGAGTGAGTGAATAAGTGAAGAAGAAGAAACCCCCACAACACACCAAAAATGGGTTTATGTAACTCATGTAATTAAGGAACCACTTGGCCTTCCCCCCAAGAATCTCATGTAAATGTTATTATCCATTAAAACAAAAATGGGTAAATAAAATATAAAATAAATACTTATCCCCTAAACCCTCCTCTGTTGTGCAATAATAGCCCCCTATAACTCTTGTCCTTCTGTAATTTATGTGAGATGTTTTATGGACATTTTGTTCACTTGGATGGTCTTCACACCTAAAAAAAGTATAACTGTATTTTGTTACTTTTTTTTCTTGGAATATGATGTAGTTGTGTGATGCTTTCATGGACATGATATAATTGTAGCCATTTCACTTCCTAGGGTTTGATCTCTTATTTTAATTCACATCATTGAACACTTGCAAACATTTTCGGTCACATGGTGGGATTTTATACATTCTAAAAGTTTTTAGTTTCTATATTTGAGGAATTTTTAAGTGGGCCTTCATGAAGCATGACATGATTTAAAGACTAAATAATTTGAAATGATAGTGGTTAATAAACTAGATCTCGTTTTCTAGTTGATATAGTTGTTCAAACTTATCTTTCAAGGTGGGGGGCATTGTTGAGACCTTAAGAAGATAATATATCTACACTGATGTATTCAATGGACACTACTCCAAACATGAAACTAGTAGATTTATAACAAACATTAATATAATATAGATCACAATAAATATTTTCACATACCATATATTTATCTAAGAGAAATCAACAACATAAGTAGAGAGAAATAACACATTTTTAGAGGATCCCTTAGGAAAAGAGTGTATGGATTCACCTGAATGAGATGATATAAATTAGGAGCGTGTCTTTGTATTTAGGAATTTAGGTACTCATATTTAGTCTCCATAAATCTATAAACAATAAAATTGGTTAACATGTGGCCTCAAGAAAAGAGTAACTACATGATCTCAACAACCTCCCATAATCTAAATAGGTATACATAAATAGGAGACATTATAATACATCATGTCTCCCCCCGTAATAGTGACTTGATGACCCGAATACTTGTGCATCTATTTGGTGGAGATATTACCAAGATAATCTCAAAATGGAACAAACATTTTTTGAAGCTTCCCTTCATCATGGAGATATCAACTATAATGCATCCAAATATCATTTCTTATGGACATGATGATTCACTCAATTCTGAATGAGATTATTAGTATTTTGATTTTCAAAAAATGAAGTTGAAGGTGGTCATCGAGAGAGTCATTAAATGAGATTATTAGTATTTTGATTTTCAAAAAATGAAGTTGAAGGTGGTCATCGGGAGAGTCATCATTTATCAAGTATCATTTGTATATATGAAGCATGGTTCCTATAATGAGCTAGAATAGAATATTCATAGTGGAGGAGATACCCACACCCTATTACCTCTTGGAACACCATGAAAATAGTCCATAACCAAAATAAAAAAAGATATTTTTAGGTAGATCACTTCTCATCAATATCACGCACCCAATATGTTTGAGAAAAACCAAGGAGATGAACCACATTGCTATCAAACAAGAGACTGATACGTTCAGGTGTAACCTTATGATAACACAATATATACTAAGCATCTTTCTTATGGCTCCCATGAGGATATTACATATATAAGAGATAGATACTAATTGTAAATAAGATAACTTGCCAATAATTCATTTGAATGAAGTATATTGTTGGAAAAATATAAATAAATTGATGCATCAAATAGTAGTTCAGGGTAAATGACCTAAACATTTACTCTTGATGCAATAGAAGTTTTCAATAAATGGAAATATTCCATCCCAAAGTGTTACAAGAGATCTAGGTTGGTTTATTGAGATTAAGAAAAGGAAATATTCATAGGTATTAGGAGTATGTAAAATCTAAAGTCTCCCCAAAAAACAAAGAAACCATAAACTAGTCATCTCAAAACAGTCGTTAAGTTGTTTATTTAGATCATTGCTCATGCATGTAGAATGCAAATTGAAAAGGAGATCATCCACATATAACACAATGATGAGGGTTT
Source organism: Picea sitchensis (assembly GCA_010110895.2). Lineage (NCBI taxonomy): Eukaryota > Viridiplantae > Streptophyta > Pinopsida > Pinales > Pinaceae > Picea > Picea sitchensis. The sequence goes on from SNQJ01S0025257.1 coordinate 73,882, forward strand.
TTCCATATTGATGGTGAATACAGATATTATGATAAACCTCATAATAAGTGAAATTATAATTAATACAAATAAAATATAAATCTTCTCATATTAAGCATAAGGTGATTTCTTAAGACCATATATATTTACTGAACTTACAAATGGAGGGAACATGGAAATTTTGTACAAACCCCAGTAGTTGATGTATATAAGACTCTTCTTCAAAGTCTCCCTTTCGACAAAATCACTCTTGACATGTGTGTAATTAAATTACCAATTTATTGAAACAACTATATATAATCATCCACATTGATTCCATACGAACAAATAAAAAAAACACCTTTGAATAGCAAATATCCTCATTCTAGGAGAATTGTTTAGTAGCAATATAAGATTTATTCTTCATGATATTTACAAATACATTATATTTTGTTTTATAAAACCATTTGAAACCAACCATTTTTTTACCCTTAGGTAAGAGGACTAAGTCCAAAGTGTGATTTTTCATTAGGGTGTAATATTCAACAATAGTAGCATCCTTCCTTTTAGGAAACTATTTTTCTTAAGTGTGAGTAATAGGACATGAATTATCCTTGTATAAGAGAGGCTATGAAATGAAGGGATTCAATTATTGTAAAAGTTATTATTAAAAAATATGGAATATGATTTAATCCCCACTTATGCATTACTGATGGGATAGCCAAAGGAAGAGTAGAAGTATATATATCTATAATGACACTATTATGGGGTTTGTCAACCATTGAGAGATCAAATGTAAAAACTAGAGCATGAGAGACTTTAAATAAATTAGTACTAGATAACTGGGTCTCAACCCGAGTAGTTAACTAAGGCAGTATGAAGGTTTTCCTAGAAGAAGCATTGGAAAGAAGAGAGTAAAAATTAGGTTGTAAAAGAGAGAGATCCATTAAAATAATTAGATATTAATCCTCTACAATCCTCATGGAACATGGTAAAAAACATGATCAAAGACAACATCCGTTTTTTCAATCACCTTTTTGGTGGAAGGATCACATAGGTGATATGCTTGGGATGTTTTACTACAACCCACCTATGTATAGTGATGACTTGTAGGTCACAACTTGTTTCAATTTTATGTTAGAATATGGGCCCATGGTCATGATATAAAAAATTTTAAATGTAAAATTAAATACTTATAAACATACTATTTCTAAAATGGAATCATATGATCTACATCTCCAACAAGTGTTTAATAGAAGATATGAACTACATAAAGTACAAATTCTGTATAGAATTTAATCTTCGTATGTTGAGAACGAAACATACAACAATCCATTTTCAGAATATCTTTACTCGAGTAATGTGATAATCCATATTAATAATGGATTTTTTTATATAGATATCAAGGCCATGAGATTTGAGAAATGAATGAAATTCATCACCAAAGTGTTCATATCCATAATGAGTCCTAATATATCTGATCCCATGAATGCGATGATTTTCACTATGGATTTTAATTCCTTAAATTTCTCAAAGGATTCAACATTGAATTGAATACTATATATCCAAAGGAAGTGGGATAAATCATCAAATAAGGGGAGGATATATATTACCCCACCCAGTGAAGGAGTGGTCATATGTCCACAATTATTACTATGAACTAGTTGAAGAGTATAAAAATATTTCCCAACTAAACCCTTATTAAAAGAATCATGGTAAGGGTATTCTAGTATACATCCCTTACATACACCACTAGGTGGTTAAATATATCGGAGTTTATTTTCCATCCTTAGATGGCTAATATGACACAAAGTCCAAAAGTTGGTATGACACATGCATTGATGTCATAATTCACTGGTGCCATGTGCCATTGGCATTAGCAACCATCATAGTAATCCATTTCATTTTTAATAGGATTGGTATTTCCCCAAATTATATGTATGTTAAAGTTCATTATAGTAGTTGGAAGAAATAATTTTGAAGCCATCATTCATCTCCCTGATAACCCATCAATCTAGCGAAAGCTACAACTTTTTTTGTGTGTGAGTGATATAGAATATAGAAAGAAGTTTGGTCTCCTTATACCCTCTCTACTCAAACATGAAGAACTTCTCTAAAATTGATGTTGTTGGTAAAGTCATCACCATGTTGAAAATTGTTAAGGGTGAACCATCACCAATAAAAAAATTCCTCTCCATTATATTCTCAGTAATAATTGAAGAGTAAGTTACTTTTTGTTTTTTAATATGTTTAGTTCCTTTGGAGCCGAGAATACATTAGTGTGGAGAATTGTAGGATGGCTAAGAATTATGAGGGTCCATTAAAAGATTTTTCCCTTTATGGGTTAATATAAAAACCATTATATCAATGCTTCTATGGGAAAAAAGAACATTATTTTTTGCTAAAAAGAGAGAAAAGAGAGTGTGTTGTTTTAATTCAAATGAAAAAACTCACAAGAAAACTCTTATGTCCACTAAAAAAACTAAATAAAGCAACCTAATAAAGGTGGGTGCTAGTGATACAAAGGTTAAGCATCCTAGAAACCTACTTATTATCGATGAAAGGAGTACTAATACCTGAGTTTCAAAATTAAAACATTCCTAAATCAATGCTAGAAAGACCTTTTTACACCTAGAAACATATTGGACAGAGATATAAGAGCCCACACTATATATGATCCCGTGTTGAGATCATAATAAGACACGAGATCTATAGTGATATATTAAACAAAACATAATCCAAGAAACAAGAAAATCAAATCCATAATAGACATTAATATAGCACATAAGGAAGATGTTAACATAACATATCTTCATCCAAGAACAACCAACAACACATAGAGAGAAATACCATATGTAGACAAAAAATTTAAAAGGTACATGTGGGTAAATAAATAATGAATTCAATTAAATAAAATGACATAAATGAGGAGTGTTTGTTTGTATTTATACACATCCTCTAGGCTTAATGCCCGAGCCTCGAGAGGGTAATGTGGCTCACCTAGTCAAATATAGTAACTTAAATGATAGGTTTGCTAGGTACCCATATGTAGACTATATGAAGCTATATCCAATATAATGGATCAATATGTTCCCTCAAGTTAAGAGAAACCACATAATATCTATATGGAGCCACATTATATCTAGAGGGTTTGTGAGTCCATGGATCTCGATTTTAAGAGAAACCACATGATATCTATAGGGAACCACATGATATCTATAGGGTTTGTGAGTTCATGGATCTCGATTCATTCACTAAGTTGACCACCACTTCTATATTTAACGTCATAGGATATATATTATGTATTTAATGCCATATGATATAGATTTATCTTAAGTGTATGATATAGATTTTATCTTAAGTGTGTATTTGATCCTATTTTTCCTTCTCCGCCTTATATCTTGATGAATATGACAAAAAATATTACTGAAGGTGTGTTGGTCTCATAAAATTCCTTAAGAAAAACATGACTCAAAATATTATAACAAAAGAAAGAACCATATCCATTTAAAATTAAAAAAATGAAATTAACCCAGAAATATAGAATAAGAAAAAAATAATTACTAGTATAAAAATATCATTAACAATTCATCACAACTTAAAATATCAAACTTTTACATTTATATATAACTTAAAGAAAAAAATTAAAATTGATAATTAAATTGGATAATAAACAAATTTAACCTGAAAAAAAATATGTATTCCTTGTAATACTTTAGTGGAAAATGAAAAAGTTAAGATGATGTATAACACTTCACATCTTTATAACTCATCAAAATCAAAGAAATGTATAAATATTTTTTTCATATCTTTGTTATCATATAATTTTTTTTTTTTTTAAATATATAATTGAAAGTTTATACAATAATTTACATAATAGGGTAATAATAAAACTTTATAAAGTAAACTATAATAAAAGAATTTTATTTCTAAATTTAAAAATATAATTATATCTTTAAATTTATTAATCTTTTCATATTTATTAAATAAAATTGTTTTTAAAAATAAATAAATATTAATTATATAAAAAATAACTAAATGAATAAAATTACATATTACAAAATAAATTAAATAAATTCTATTGAAAAATATATTTATCCATAAAATATAATTAATTGAAAAAAATACAAATCAACTCTTTTTCATGAAAAACAAATACTAGTAGAACATCCACAAAGAGGTGCATCGAATTTTGTCGGATCGGCGGATACACGTTTATTGCACCTACTAAACCAGTAAGCAAACATCGTATGCATATTCTGATTATCTTGTGCACATATACCAATATTATGATTCTTTTGTGAACATATTCCATAGTAGAATCTTTACCTAAGAAAATATTATTTTGAAATGTGTCATTAGCTTAAATCATAAATCATATCAGAACATATTCTTAAAAAATGTGAACAACAAACAAGGGTCAAGAATTTTGAGAATATTAATTTATATAAGCAATATGTAACATAGATGAGACTGTAATTGAGACTCAAATTTGGATGAAAAAAAAAATAACATTTCTAATCAAATTTTATTATTTTGAAATGTGTTATTAGCTTAAATCATAAATCATATCAGAACATATTCTAAAAAAATGTGAACAACAAACAAGGGTCAAGAATTTTGAGAATATTAATTTATATAAGCAATATGTAACATAGATGAGACTGGAATTGAGACTCAAATTTGGATGAAAAAAAAAAATAACATTTCAAATCAAATTTTGGATAAAATTAAATAAAATATATCTTTGAAAAATTAAATAGAAAATATCCTTCAAAACTAAAAACAATATATATAACAACTAATAACAATTAAACTAAAACAAAAATAATAAAAAAAGATATAATGGATCCAAATTATTATGCAGGAGTCATAAAATATAATTTATCAATATTGACTTAATTATATCGCTAGAATAAAATACCATTCAGCAGTAATTTAAACGTGTATAAAAATATTTAAATTTTATAAAAATATTAAATTTCCCTATTTTCAAAGCTGCATTAAAGCATCTAAGTTAAATTGCTGAGAATGGATTATTATGAAAGTGAAAAATAAAACAAAGTGCCTTTAAACATTAAATCACAGGAAATAGCTGCTCAGATATTCAATTTATTAATCATATATGTTCAGAAAAATACAATTGATGTACCGAATTCATATAAACACAATTGATCAACGTCCTGCTTGTATGTTCGCGATTGCATCGAATACAATCTTCCTGCAGTCTTTCTTAGTCGACTGCGAAGGGATTTCCACATTCATCTCTATACAGGGAGGATTCACATCATTCAACTTTTCAACTTCTGCAGGCTGTAGATCAAGCTCTCGAGCGAGTACGTCCACTGTGATATCGGCCATGTATTCATGTTGAAGTGCGTCTGCGATGCTGATTCTTTTCCGTGGGTTAAAAACAAGCATTCTCTCTATCAAATTGATAGCAGTTTTATCAGCCACAGACCGAAATATATCCCTCAAAGGGCGCAAAGGAGTACGGGGTAACTGAGACTTGATAAACATGCGGGCTTGATATCTATCAATGATTTCTGAGAACTCTTTGTCATCGGGTATGGGAATTTTCTCAGCGATACTCTTTAGATTGGCTATGTCAGTAGTGCCATTGCCAAAACCCAACGCCATTGGCCTCTGCAACAACATGTCTGCAAAAATGCAACCCAATGACCATATGTCAACAGCTGGGCCGTAATTAGACTGATTGCTCAACTGTCTGACGAAAAGCTCAGGTGGCCTGTAGGGCATACTCACGACCATTTGAGTCATTCGCGGTGCTATTATTCGAGCAAATCCAAAGTCACATAATTTTACTCTTTGTTTGTCGTTCAGGAGGATGTTTTCGGGCTTCAAATCTCGATGTAGCAGATTGACGGCGTGCAAATACTGAAGACCTCTCAGTAGCTGCGAATTAAAAAAAAATCAGTCAGCACGTTTGCTCATGAAACTGTCCACAACAAGTCGAAACTGCCCATAACAAAACAATTCAAGTCGATGTTTTTTAATTGGAAAGTTTAATTGAATTGAGCTAATCAAATTATTAGTGAGAGTTGAATCTGAGTGAGAATTACATCAATTTTTTTTCTCAACTATTATGTTGAAAGGCGTACACCTATTGATAATAGGCATAATTAATGATCTTTTAACCTTATTTAACCTTAAACCTTAATCTGATGGCTATGCATTGAAGATGCTGACATATTCTTAGTCGTCCTCCAAAATCAATGGATCAGATTTATTGTTCATAACTTTCTTGCATTTATCAAGGCATCGGTTAACATGTTTACTTTTTAACATTTACCTAATCACATTACAAAATTACTGTAAGGATGTGTAATTGCCATGTTCCATTTATCAACCTAATACAATCAAATGTTTCATATTACCATAGACGGATTACCACAAACGTTTTATATTAAACACATACATTCTCAGTATAATATTAAGGGCACGCGTTATGCTTCTCAACCGCAACAGCGAGTTAACCACTGTGCTAGTTCATAAATCATTTATGAAAATTGAACTTAGTGAAAAATATAACAATTATTCTTCTTAATCATCCACAACAAACCAATATTAATTCAATCATTCAGAACAAGCTAATGTTAATTCTGCACTATCGTATCAATTTCGAATTCATTTCGATTTGGAGTATCCCAACGGTTACCTCCAACAACGGCTCAGCATAAAATAAAATTCTAGAAGTTTCAAAGATTACTTTTAGTTAAAAACGGCTAAGGGTTCAGAAACAAAATTTGAATGGTTTTCAAGAAAATGTTCAATTTCGAATTCATTACAATTTGGAGTATCCCAACGGTTACCTACCTCCAACAACGGCTCCGCATAAAATAAAATTGTAGAAGTTTCAAAGACTACTTTCAGTCAACAACGGCTACGGGTTCAGAAACAAAATTTGAATGGTTTTCAAGAAAAAGTTCAATTTCGAATTCATTACAATTTGGAGTATCCCAACGGTTACCTCCAACAACGGCTCCGCATAAAATAAAATTCTAGAAGTTTCATAGATTACTTTCTGTTAACAACGGCTACGGGATCAGAAACAAAATTTGAATGGTTTTCAAGAAAAAGTTCAATTTCGAATTCATTACAATTTGGAGTATCCCAACGGTTACCTCCAACAACGGCTCCGCATAAAATAAAATTCTAAAAGTTTCAAAGATTACTTTCAGTTAACCACGGCTGCGGGATCAGAAACAAAATTTGAATGGTTTTCAAGAAAAATGTTCAAGAATAGAACGGCTCCCATGTTTCCAGAAAAAATGAACTTACAATGGCAAGAGAGTTTTCCATATGAATTTACCTGGTTCATAATCAGTTTGACATTCAAGGGAACAAATCGCTTGCGCTTGCCTTCGTTTTCCCGGTGACAAAGAGATGTATACAAACTCTCCTTCATCTTTTCCATGACAAAATAAATATCGTCAAAAGTATCGTGGTCGACAGGTCGCTTGATCTCCTCCAACGCCACGGCAAAGGGGTGATTAATCTGGCTATGAATTAACAGTTCGCGAATCACATTCTGCGCATGAACCCTCTGCCTGAAAATATCCTCTAGTTTCTTGATGGCAACTTCATGACCATTGGATTTGTCCCTAGCCAAACACACAAATCCGTACTGGCCCTCGCCCAAGAACTTTAGAAGATCGTACTTCATTTCTACCTCGAATCTTTTGTAAATGAAAGGCTTAAAGTCTATCTGATGATCGACCGACACTGTATACCTTTTGTAGCTTTCAAATCGCGGGGGAAGAATTTCTTCAATAAACACCTTCATTGGCTTGCACTGTTTGTACTGGTGTTTAACGTATATAACCAAAAACAAACCGGGTTGGCAATTCGGTGATTAATGTATATAATCAAACAAACCTGGTTGGTGATTCTTCTATCGTGCTGAAGAAGGTTAGATTTCCGTTTTTCGCTTACCAGAGATACAAACTTTGCAGGTTCTTTATCTACGAAATTCGCAGCGCTCCCAAACCTATAGGCAAAGGAATGGAAATTTTCATTTCAATAATAAGAAGAAATCATGGAAGGCGTTACAGAAAATGTGTAGTGCCTGTGACATATAAAGGAAACCATAAGGAACAATGTAACGGAGAAACAGCGAAGTGTCCTTCACATTGAGTTAATCACTTTCAAATCAAATAGTTTGAAGCTGGAAACTCATCTTGCCGTTTACCTACATATGTAAATCATTTAATAATTTTGTATTACTTTGAATGTAAAGTTAAAATATACCCAAATTTTAAGTACTTTTCATGTCTTGAAATATATTGGGACTCCGTTTTATATGCTTATGATATTATTGTTATTGTTCTTGTTGAATAAAAGTTATACTAATGAATATGATAATTAATCAAATTTAAAAGAAAATATTATTGATTAATTGGGAGACCCACTTTGTAAGAGGAATAGTTTTTACAAGTAGATTGGATATGCATTTTAATTGTCATTTAGCAAGATAATTGTTGATGGTGGTAATGTTCAACTTTGAGAGACAAGGAAAATACATTTTCAACATTGTAGTTATATTAAATATTTTGTTTTTATCAATATGATATTATCATTAAATTAAGTATAATAATTTTTCATGTATCTTTTTAAATAAAGAGTGATATATGTATGTGTGGCGTATGTATGATATTTTATTAATAGTAGTAAGTAATTTGCAATAATATTTATGTTTGTAATGTATGAGAGGTGATACATTAACTCATGTAATCATACATTGATGTATCATACATTGTATAGTATTAATTATTTTGAAGACAAGTATTAAGAGTTATTAAATTTATGGAGATGCAAATTTTTCTTTAAGTTTTTGCACTTTAAAAAAGGTTTACATTTTGAGAGATTTGATCCTCTAAATTCTTGATAGATTAAGATTAAAATGGCTAAATTGATAAATGACAAGTTTTATATTATTGATAGTAAATATAGAAATTCTAACCCAAACAATTGAAAGAAGAAATCACAATAAAATTGATAATATCCATAATATTAAATCATCTATAAAATCTAAGTATAACACCTTGAATGATAAAAACATCTCTATTAAAAACTAAAACTAAAAATATTTCTCAATTTAATTCATCAATAATTAAGAAAGTATTCCAAATTTAGTTCATGAATACCATTCCCATTTTTCATATTCGTGACAATTTAAATAATACCAATGCCCATAACTTTCATAAGGAAACTCATAACTTACATAGTCAAACTGATTACTAGACTTACGCAAAAAAATATGGATATTTACAGCATTCAATGTTCGAAATTTTATTGAGTGTTGTGAATTCACTAAAGTACAGTGATCAATGTATCCGTTCCATAGAAATATTTATCAATGTGTGAATCGGGTGAGTCTTCATAAATGAACTAGAAATAGTTTTCATTATCTCGTTCTTCGTTGACTCAAGGAGGTTCTACAGATTCTTATGAATACACAAGGGATTTGCATCGTTTAACTTTTCAATCTTAGAAAGCTTGTACATTTAGCTCTCGAGCAAGCACATCCACTCTCATCTTGCCCATGTATCAATGTTAAGGTGTACCTATGATGAAAAACAAGTGTTCTCACAAATAGATGATGCTTTTATCGAGTACATACCAAAATATATTGCTGAAAGCACATGAAACGGTATGAGGCAACCGAGTTTTGACAAACAAATGGGCCTTTCATTGTAACTGATTTCTCATAACTCGTCATTGGTAAGTGGGGAATTGTCTTACTGATTGGCTTTGGCCACAACATGTCTTCAAAAATGAAATTCATTGATCTATGTCAATCGTGGGGTCATAGTTAGACTCATCACTCATTTGTTAATTAAGAATCTCTATAAGCCAATAGGGCTTAATGAGTTAAATTTAGAGAGCAACTTGCAACAAACGAAGGAGAATCTATATCATTTAGATATTCAACATAGAGATGAAATCCAAAAGAATATTAAAACTATTAAAAACAAGTGTAGAAAGGAGTAAAGAAGTTTTTCATTAAGTAAGGATATATCAATGTGATTTCTCATATTTTTTTTTCCAAAGAATCTATAAACATAGAAACAATACTATCCCTAAAATCAATAATATAATTGCAAAACTACAATGCATATAAAAGATAGGAATGAAATGCAATGATTTCTTCACACATCCCATATACAAGTGGAAACTAGTAGCTACACAAATGATGTAATTGGCAATATCTCAATGTTCTCCCACTTCTGAGTTACATCTACCAACCTTGAATACCCACCTTTCCCTTACACCAAGAAAATTTCTTTCCATCCACTACATTAGTTAAAGAATCTGTTCCATTATCTTGAGTCCTAAACTTATGTATACTTTCCTTAATTAACTTCTATAAAAAACCAATCTGGTTTTTACGATGGACATTCATCATAAATGGAATAAATAATTGTAACCCATATTTGACAAGAAAAATATATTGAATAAGAATGTATATAATGAGGTAAAATAGATAATAGATGATGAATAGATGTATAGTGAGAGTGCCAAAAATATAGAGAACCTAAAGGAACATATGGTGACCATGCATCCCTTATATAATTAATAACTATTTATTATTAGTATCACTTAATTTATATATTTTGTATGTTACATTGCCTTCCCCTTGAAAATGCTTTGTCCTCAAAGCCTGATTAGAGAAGGACCTATCTCTTGTTCTAACTTGAACTCGCTTCTCATTATCTTTTGTTTTGTAATTTTGACACTTGAATAAACAAAACGATATAATTTTTGAATTCTTAAAGTAATATGCTCCATCTTTTTGGAATTGATCCATCCCAAATCTACTTTCATTGGAAATATTTGATGATTGATTGTTTGGATAGGATTTCTTATTTTAGGGTTCCATAGAAGTTGTCTATTTTGTCTTTGTTCTTTTTCAATGTTGTAGTTTAATTGTTGGTAAAAACAACATTGTTTAGATTCCTCTTGACCTTGTTGTTGGTGGTAACTAATCTTGTGATTTGGATGACAATAAGACACCCAAATCTCTTCTGAATATTGTTTATTGGATCTTTTTTCAACTTTTGATGTTTTTGGCAATTCAATTGGATCAGTGTTTGTGTCTTTCTCTAAGTTTTGAATTTTTTGAACTATAAGTCTCTCTATTTCAATGGAGGCATTTTTTCTTTGTGATCTAACTCTTCTTGTAAATACTTCTTATCATTCTTTAGCTTTTTGATTTGGGTAAGTAATTCTTGATTATTTCGAATTTCCTCACTTGTCGTCTTCATTTTTTGATTCCAATTTTTTCATTATTTTGTTCTTTAAACTTTTAACTTGTGCAAGCAATTGTTGATTAAGGATTATCAAGAAAGAGCTTCCTTCATGTTTTTCGAATAACTTATTCTCATTCTTTAACTTCTTGATTTGTCCAGCGAAGCTTTGATTATGGTTCTTTAAATGACAATTATCTTCATCTTTCTCTGTTAATTTATTAATGAGATCGTGATTAGCTTGTTATGACTTCTAATCCCTTTGATTCTTATATTTTTACTCGTTTATTTGTACTAATAACTTTTGGTTATGATTTTTTAAGTAAGAAATGTCTTTGTCTTTTTCTAGTAATTTTCCCCCAAGATTTTGGTTTTATCTCTCTTTTTGGTTTTTTAACATTTGCTCCAACCAAATTGTAAATTTATGTTGTGTTGTTCATAATGAATTAGTTAGTTCTTTAATTCTTTTATTTTCACTTCCCAATGCATGTTACCTTGATTTTCTACTATACTAAAAAACTTTTTACAATATGGAGAAGGGAGAGCTCCATTCATAAGGCCCCTTTCATACTCTTTCTCTTTTGAGAAACAGGGACATTTTGTTGAAATTGTTTTCTTTTTAGATGTCATAGTTCACTTCTTATTTTTTTAATAAATGATAAATGTATGAATTTCAAGAACCCACTTTTAAAACAATACATTTTTCACTTTTCTTTTTTTAAATCCTTTAAATTTAAAATATATTGGTTTATTTTTTATATTTGTTCTCGTCAACTACCCTCGCTTTCCTAGATCCACTTCACTTTTATAAATATAATAACCCTTCAAATAATTTTTGTTTACATAAATTTATGATGATATTGTTTATGGTATTTACACAAATGTTTTTGCAACAATGCCACTGTCTTTTTGATGCCAAAGTGCCTTGCCATCACACTATATTGAGCTTCCTAAATCATCTTTGCACGCTCAGATGGCCAGATAATATAACAACCCATAGGTGGGGCCATTTAGGGGTCTCATGGTTGCAAGAGTATAGCACCCTCGTGAGTGTCACAACTAGAGGTTAGCTGAGGCAATCAACAACTCGGTTGCTACTTCCTGTTTTATACTTGATGTTAAGGTGGAACAGTTGTAAGTATGTGGACCACTTCTTATGGTGGTCATTCTGCAATTTTCCTTGGGTCTACATGAACTGTAGTGGCTTGTGATTAGTGTGGATGACTGTCGCCTTCGCCAGAATGTAATGTCTCCACTTGTGACAAGCTTGCACAATGGAGTACATTTCTTTGTCATAAGTAGGGTACTTACAGACAACATTTGATAGTGTCTCACTATGATACACCATGGGGTGGTTGTGTTGACTGAGAACAATGCCCACATCATAGTCTGAAGTATATGTCTCTATCTCAAAGGGATGATGCAGGTCCCGTAATGAAATTATTGGGGATGAGTGCAAACGTTGCTTCAAATCATTGAAGGCTTGTTGTTGGGACATGCCCCACACAAATTTTTCCTTATCGCCACCCTTGGTTACTTGGCTGAGGGCCCATACGATATGAGAGAATCACAACATGAACCTGTGATAGAAATTGGTGAGGCCCAAGAAACTACGAAGCTTGGTGAGTGTGGTTGGGGCTAGCTAGTCATGGATAACTTGGATCATGGTTGGATCCACATGCACACCATTTTGATCAATGATGCAAGATAAGTAATGGACCCTATCCATGCCGAAAGATAATTTTTTCAAGTTTGCATATAGTTTGTGTTGTCATAGGGTGTCCAAAACCTATTGAATATGTTGCAAGTGTTCCACCCAAGTCTTGTTGTAGATGAGGATGTCATCCAGATACACCACTAAAAAATTATTGGTGAAAGTTCGCAGGATACTATTTGTCATCCTCATAAAATTTGTTGGAGAATTTGTCAAACCAAACAACATGACCAACCATTCAAAAATACCTTCTTTTGACTTGAAGGCGATCTTCCATACATCTGTATGTTCTATTGGGACCTGGTGGTTTCCATACTTTAGATCAATATTACTGAAGTATTTGACCCCGTGAGTTGATCAAGGAGTTCATTAATTTGGGGAATTGGGTACCTGTTCAAGACTGTGATTTTATTCAGGGCTTGGTAATCAATGCAGAGTCGCCAAGTCCTATCTTTCTTCTACACTAGTATGACTAGGCTCCCACAAGGAGATGAGCTAGGATGGATGCGCCCCTTGTGGAGCAGTTCTTGGATTTTCCTCTTGATATCCTCATTTTCTAACAGAGAGAGACGGTAGACTAACCCATTGGGTAGTAGTGCGCTTGGGGTCAGATGAATGAGATGCTTGACCTGGTAGTGCAGAGGTACCCTAGCAGGAGAGGAGAATATATCTGAGTATTCTTCCACGATCTTATCCACTTTCTTATGTTGTGTCGAGACATTGACCGAGGAGGCCCTAGGTGTGGTTGTGATCTTTCACTTACTCTGAGAGTGAATCACAAAGAAGACAAATTTTCTAGTCTGAGAGATTACCTTCCTACATTACTTGCCAGATATCAAGGAAACAACACTAGGAGGGACTGCCTCGGTTATCCTATGCAATTTCTTGTTCAAAGTAATAATAACACTATGATTCCTAGACTCATATATATCATGATGTTTCCATAAATAAGGTTGGCCCAAAAGAAAATTACAAACTTCAAGAGGAGAAACATCACATAATACCTCGTCTTTGAAGGGCTTTATGTCATACGAAAGTTGACACTATTGGCTGACATGAATATCTCTTCCTTGGGGGAGCCATCCAATGGTGTAGGGATGCAGGTGCAACATTGTCGGCAGGGCCAGCCGCTTGAAGACCTATGCTGAGATGAGGTTCTTCTGGCTACCACTATCAACAATGAAGTGCAGCGGGGTGCCTTGTACCCACATCTGGGAATGGAAAATGTGCTCTCTTTCTTTTGGCTCGTCTGGTTCACTAGGCTGGAGCTTGGTGGTAGCAACGGTGGCACTAGGTTTCGCATCAATGATCTGTCTTCCCCTTTCTATTTCAGACTTAGAATCAGAACCTGCATCTCATTCATAGGATTTCACTTCGGCCACCAATGACTGCTTTGAGCGGAAATCAACAATTTTATGCCAAGGGATCTTATGGAAGTCGCACCACTTCCCGATATCCTTCTTTATCTTTCGAGTGTCCTTCTTTTCTTGTAGCTTGGACTAGCTATCTTGATACTCTTCATCTTTTCTCTGTCCTTTTGTTCTGTAGGTTGGGGCCTCCCTTTCCTAGTTTTTGTTGTGAGGGGTTCCCATGCCAAAATTGTTGCATCTTTTGTTTAACCTTCTGCTCAATTTTTATGGCATATCGATAAGCCACACCCAACGATGATATTTTCAAAAATTCCATTTTGTCTTGGATGTATCTATGTAGAGAACCACAATACTTGAGCATGAGATGTTTCTCTGAATCTTTGATACCTAGCTTGGTGCATAGGGTATGGAAGATATTTTTGAAATCTCGCAATGCTTAGTCTCTTTCTTGCCACAGTTTGGTCCATTTGGTATACAAGTCATCATAAATTATGACAAGGTAGCTTTTTTCCTTAATATCATCCCTGAAGGATTCCGATAGTGTCGCGACTGTAAATAATGAGGGTTCCTCCATTTCTGTTTTCTCCCAGAAATTTTCCCACCAATATTTAACATGGGGAATGACTTCGAGGAGCGCAAAAGTAATTTTTTCTCTATTTGAAAAGTTATGGAAAGAAAAATACCCTTCTAATAGATTCAACCACTTGCATACAACATCTTTTTCTATCTGACCTTCAAATATAGTAATATCTAAGTTGATTTGTACCTTGAATGGGGTGGTGCCTTTGCTCGAGGAAGATGCATCACCTGTTGGTAGACGCTAAAGGATTTGCATGAAACTATCCATCATCTCGTTCCTCTGTTGCATGAGGGATTCCTCAAGCAACATTTTTAAAGGATCTCCTGTCCTGACATCTTTCTTTTATCCTGCCATGATAGGTCATTTGGTCTTGTAAGAGATTTTTTCCTCAAGAAGAATAAGCTCGAGACCCAATTCTTTGTTCCCTAACCTCATTGGGGACATGCATTAAGAAGACAAGGAGGAGACCGCTCTGATACCATTGATCTTGATTTTATAAGTAGAAAAAAATTAATACATATTATTAAAATATTCTTAACATAGAATAACAGAGATACAGTAAAACTAGTTTTCTATTCAATAAGGAAATAAGATTAAACGTTAAAATGCAGTGGAAAATAATCTTGCTTGAATCGTGTCGGCTTATCTCTGAGAAGAGATGTGACAACTGTGCTCATTCACAAGAATATGATTACAATTAGGATGTCGAGGAATTTTTATAATTAAAAGGAATGTCAAAAACCCTAGACATCCAAAAGCATAACCCTAGGAGATGAAGCACCAAAAGTCATGCAGGCCCCATTTGGATAAGTTAGTACATCAACTTCTCGGGGTCATAACTTTTGCATACGATCTTTGTTTTAGGCACACAATATCCTATTGGAAAGGTATATATGAGGAATACACATTTTTTTGTAATTCATCAAAGAATATTTTCAATTTTGGTCAGCCCTAAAAATGACCCAACAAGTGAGGGACCCGAAAACTAGAAAAAAAAAACTGTCAAACTAGAAAACTGCCAAAATTAACCAGTTGGAATAGGTGGAAGGCCATCGACATCCATCTAGATCAGGATGTGTCCCTTATACAATTAATAACTATTTATTATTATTATTATTATTATTTATGATTATTATCACTTAATATTTATATATTTTGTATGTTAAAACTCCACTAGCTATCTAATATAGTGGAATTTCACACCAATATTCTTTGTTCATGGATGAAACTTGGGATTATTTCCCAAATCAATTTCACTATAACTCTCACAACATATATTCATGGGCCCATGTTAAAGTCCAACATATTGACATAACTACTACAACCAAATGGCTTCCTTGGATGCCTCTAAATTTGCAACATATTTTTCTTCAATATTGGAATGAGAAACCACTTATGTCCGCTTACACTTCCAACTTGAAACTCCTTCAAATACAACACACACACACACACACACACTTTTGGACTGTTCATTTCACATAGAAATTGACCAATCATGATCCAGATTATTTTCGACACGAAATGAGAGAAAATATATAATAAATAAATGTACAGACATATCGCAAATATCTAATAATATAAAATAAATGTATCATGAATGCAACCATAAACATAGAGATACAATAATACACAATTTTCTATTAATGAGAGAAAATGTACAAAGATTGCAAAAATACAGAGTGAAATACTCGCTAGAATGGTGGTAGCTTATCTCAGAGAAGAGATGTGACAACTATTGTTACACATTATTTTGGTCACCCCAGTGATTCAATCCCAACATGTATTTGTGTTCTTAGAAAATATCAAAATTCTTTTGTCCATGAGGAAAGTGATTTTCTTTCCCTTCTCAAAAACCCTATTAAGGAAGGTCATCGCACCCTGCAAAATGCATGGGGTGTGACGATCCCTGTTCGTCTCCCCCTTCTCTAGAGCTATACTGTGACGTCTCCACATGTTGCACTATACCTAGGGTGCGACGATACCAAAATCTAAGGAAAATTCAAACTTCACGAAATTTCTAGAAGGGGATCTTCTCGAAGATGAGGTGGCCTTCGAACAGTTTGGATCTTACTCATTTCTCTTATTTGGTGGGATCATCCATCTCTCCATCACACTATATAATGAGGGATCTTTGATTTAGAAGGCTAAGGTTGAATAGGCTAATATTTGTATGGAGAAATTCTACTTCAAATTATTCTTGAGAGATTTTCTTTAGTTCTACAAGCTACATGGTGGATCTTATTCATTCAAAGGCTTTGGAGCAAAGGTGTGTGTGTTATAGAAAAGGTTCATTGAAAGGGGACCTTGCGACATTAAGGATTTGGTTGTATTCTCCACCTTATATTAATATGATACAACAATATTTTTCTTTCCCATAAAACCATTCTTGTTTTATTGTATGATTCCTTCATCACATACATAGGTTCTTGTTGAGTATGTTTTATTTCTTTCACTTTGTTGGCTTGTGTTCCTTTGCAGGTTTAATATTGCATGAGCATTGGAATAGAGCGAGGATGGAAATGGAAAGAGGAAGCGACATTTAAAAGGTATGTTTACTATCTCTTGTTAACTAGTAAATTCAATAGTTAGAGCATAGGGAAAGTCTTGTATTATGTTCTGTTTTGTTCTAGTTCCGGTGATACTAGGGAGATTTGTTTGTCTCTGAACTTACTGATTAGTACAACAACCACTACTCACATTTGCAAGAAGATGATTTTACAATGAGGATCCAAAGGCCTTTTTATCATAAATAAAATCCAAAACCCTAACCCCAGAAGATGAAAATCTAACAGTTTTGTGGACCCCATTTTGGGTAGTTTGGTGTATCAACTTCCCGGGGGCGTAACTTTGGCATACAATCTCCATTTGGGGTTCACAATAACTCGTTTTAAATGTATCATCGAGGATATTCATTTAGGGGGCTCAATTAGAGACTTTATCTATCATTGAGAAGATCCATCCCAAAAAACCTTCATTTAGGCCCTCAAAATGACCCCGAAAGTTAAAAATGACTAAAAATAGTAAATTATCAAGATTGCCAGAAAATTGTTTTGAGCTAGTTGGAAAAGGTGGGTGGCCACAAATATCCACCTGGATCAATCCTCCCTCCTTAGTAATAAATACTCCCCATTGTGTTGAGTGTGTGGGGGAGAGGGAAAAACATTTTCTAAATCTGCATATTGATGAGTTGCTTTCCTTCTTAGAGAAGTTGCATTGCTTAGCTTGTTGAAGGTTGTCACAAACCTATGGCTAGAAGGGTTGGACATTTTTAACCATTCTAGCTACATAATATTCCTATGTTTAGAAGGAATATTTACACTTTGTTGTAATATTGTCGAACTACTTATGTTGGATAGAAGGTGACTGGGTCGAGGTTGTAGTGGTTGCAGTATCCTTCTATTCACCTTTTGAATAGATTATGAAGAAGCTGAATTTTGTAGTATGAGATACTACCTTGCAGCACTATTTAGGTGGAATAACAGTCGAAACTACCTCTGGTATTATGTAGAGATGACTGGTCCGAGAGAAACAATGACATTATAGGGTCGAGATTCATAAACAACATGGCACTTCCACATATATGGTTGGCCCAAGAGAAAATCAGAGACATCCAATGGGGAAACATCACATAATACCTCATTCTTGAAGGGATAGATGTTGTATGACAATCGACATTTCTAGCTGACACGAAGATCTCATCCCTTGCGAAGCCACCCGATGTTGTATGGTCATGGGTGTTGTGTTTTCAACAATCCCAACTATTTGAAGACCTTTGTTGAGATGAGGTTCTTATGTCTTCAAATATCAATAATAAAATGTAGTGGGGTCCCCTTCACCCAGTGCATATGTGAATGAAAAATGTACTCCCTCTCTTGAGGATCTATTGGTTCTTCTGGTTGAATTGTTGCAGTCACGACAATAGAAGTGGGGTCTGCGTCGATGATCTATCTTTTACCATTATTTTTAGAATTAGATTCAGAATCAGGTTTCGGCTCGTCTTTGATCTCAGCGACCAATGATTGTTTTGAGTGACATTCATTGGTTTTGTGCCAGGGGTTTGTCAAAATCTCCCCACTTTCTAGTGTCCTTCTTTGTCTTCCCGTGACCCTTCTTTTCTTGTGTCTTGGATTGGTTTTAGAGAGAATGTTTGTTAGGGATATCTTTATCATACTTTGGTTGTTACGGATTTTTTGAACCAAACTCCTGTTTTTTATGGTGCTTAAATTTATGCTCGATTTTAACAACATATCGATAAGAAGCACTGAATGATGAGATGTCTAGAAAGTTTATTTCAGTTTGGATGTATCTGTGTAGATACCCACGGTATTTCAGAACCAAATGTCATTCAGAGTCTTTGATACCCAGATTGGTGCGCAAGGTATGGAAGGTATTGTTGAACTCTGAAAATTCTTGACCCCTCTCTTTCTGCAGTGTGGTCCATCTCATATATTAGTCCTCATAGTTTCGAACATGGTAATACTACTCCTTTCCCGCGTCCACAAAAAAATCCCAAGTTGGATCGGCCCCATATATTCCAAAACCTTCTATAGAACTTTTCTCCCAGTAAGTTTCCCACTAATGTTTGACATGGGGGATATCTTTAAGGAGTGGGAAGGTTATATTTTCCCTGTCAGAAAAATGGTGAACAGAGAAAAAACCTTCTAGTAGATTTAACCATTTGTCTAGGGCATCCACATCTATCTGACCTTCAAATATGGAAATATCAAAATTAACGTGTACCTTGAAAGGAGAGGTCTTCCAAATTGGTTGTTTTATGAAGATGATGTTGTTTCTATTGGCAGGCATTGAAGGATATGGGAAAAATTCTCCATCATTTGATCCCTCTGTCGCGTGAGAGCTTGCTCAAGAAACAGATTGATAGAATTGTCTGCTCCGTCGTTTTTCTTTTCTTCCACCATGGAGGTTTTATTGGGCGTGCGAGAGATATTTTCTTCAAGAGATACAATCTTGAGACCCAACTTTATATACTCATACCTCGTGAGGGACATGCACTGAAAAAACGATCAAGAGTAGCCTTCTCTGATACCACTGATCTAGATTATTTTCGACATGAAATGAGAGAGGAGATATAATATTGAAATGTAAAAAGATATCATAGATATCCAATAATTTAACATAAATGCATCAAAGATGAAACCAAAAACATAGAGATACAATAATACATAGTTTTCTATTAATGTGCGAAAATGTACAAAGACTATAAAAATACAGAGTGAAAGACTCGCTAGAATGGTGGAAACTTATCTCTGAGAAGAGATGTGATGACTACTCGTATTCGCAAAAAGATGATTTTACAATGAGGCTCAAAAGGACCTTTTTTCATAAATAAAATCCAAAACCCTAACCCCAAAAGATGAAAATCCAACAATTTTGTGGACCCCGTTTTGGGTCGTTTGGTGTTCAACTTCCTAGGGATGTAACTTTGGAATACAATCTTCGTTTGGGGCGCACGATATCTCGTTGGAAAAGTATCATCAATGAGATTCATTTAGGGGGATAAATTAGAGCCTTCAACTATCATTGATAAGCTTGATCCCAAAAAACATTCATTTAGGCCCTCAAAATGGCCCTGGAAGTTAAAAACTGCTAAAAATAGTAAATTAACAAAATTGTCAGAAAGTTGTTTTGATCCAGGTGGAAAAGGCGGGTGGCTTTCAATATCCACCTGGATCAAATCAACATCAAAATACCATAGTGATCCTATTATGAAACAAACACTTTCCCACTTCAGATGGAATGCAAGCCAACTTACATTTTTCAATCCTCAAGACACCAAGTATATTTTCCATATATTTTCTTTGTTTGATATATATATTTCTATTTTTTTGGTCTATATTTACCTCAATTCCCAAAAAATAGTGCAACCCAATTAAGCTGTTAATGTTAAAATCATGTGACAATTGGAACTTAGTGTCCTTCACTATTTTTTTAAGCTAAAAAGTCACCTTTTAGTATTTACAGTAAAGAGGATAATACATCAAGTGGTTGGGGTACCTTCCAGAAAGGAAACCAGGTCCCCTACTATCCCATTGTTTTCAAAATATAAGATAACATCCATTATCATATCATCTCTTATGATCCAACACCTTAAAATGATAAAAAGACTATGAATATAGTTAGCTTCAAGGGAGAAACCTCAGTTTACAATATATCCAATTCATAATACAATATGAGATGGGATAATATGATTGTAATACTAGGTCTCCTTGGTGTGTGTGTGTGTGTGTGTGAGAGAGACAAAGGGTACAATTATAATTAAAGGGTGCAGTGAAGGGTTCTAGCCTACTTATAAATATAACACTAGAAATGTAATAATTCAATATTCCAATATTAATGAATGGTTTTATACATAAAATGGGGATTTGTATGGGGATTGACATTATCCTCCCATTCAAACAAGTGTATTCCTCAACTATGAAGCAACAATGGGTGTTTATGCATGAATAGCTCATCTTCCCATGTTGGCTCTTCCACTCGTAGGTTATTCCATTTGACGAGGTACTCTATAATTTCACTATTTCTGATCTTCTTAATTCTTGTTTCAAATATTGTTTCTATTTTTAGTATAAGTTCCCCTTCATCTCTGGTAAATTAATATGGACTACGATATTTTTTTTGTTAATGTCTTTAAGAAAGAAACATAGAATATTAGATGTACACGAGAATATGGGGGCAACTACAATTTCTAATCCATACTTCAAATCCTTTTGAAAAACATTATAGGGGCCATAATATTTTGGTGCTAATTAATTATCCTTATTTATTTTCTTGAGGTACATCTATTTATATGGTTGTAGCCTCATAAATACCCAATATCCCACTTCAAGTTCCCTTTCATTGCAATGTTTATTTCCTTGTTGTTTCATCCAATATTGTGCTATAACCAAGTTCACCTTCAATAGTTTGAGAACCTCTTGTTGATTCCCTATGTGTTCTTCCACTACTTGAACCCTTTTATTTCCTTTCAAGGGTGATTTTATGGATGGAGGATTATATCAATAAAGTGCCATAAATGGAGAGATTTTTGATGAAGTATGGAAGTATTTGTTGTAACCCCATTCTGTGAAACCACTTCATCCATTTTCAATGTTTATCATATGCAAAGAAATGAAGATATCCTTCTAACAAATTATTAACGGTCTTAGTTTTCCCATTGGATTGATGCTGGTAAGATAATTTGTGAGACAATAGAGTACCCAAACAAGAAAATAATTCAGTCAAAAAATTTCTAGTGAAAATTGGATCTCTACCACTTACAATAATCTTGGGGACTTCATATAGCTTTTAAATTGTTTCCATGAATGTTGCAGATATTGTACTTTCTTTAAAAGGATGAGAAAGAAAGAAAAATTGGGCATAATTTGTTAGTTGATCCACTACTACCACGATGACAGTATTTCCTTGAAATTTGGTTACACCTGTAATAAAATCCATTGAAACTTCTTCCCAACAATGAATTGGAATAGCCAATGGTTGTAGGAGACCTCACGTCTTGATTTTTTTCTCCCTTGTTATGTTGGAAGATCACACTCTCAGACTAAAAGATTTGAACATCAATTTTAAGACCTTCCAAGAAAAAATATTTCTTGATCGTGTGGTATGTTTTCAATAATACCGAATGTCTTCCTATAGGAGAAATGTGAAAATTTAGAAGGAATTTATGTTTGAGTTTGTAATTATTACATAATAATAGGTGATCATGATACCATAGAAAATAATTCTTGCATAGAAAATTATCTAATGAACCGGGGTCCTCTTGTAGTTCTTGAATGATCTGGCACACCTCTTAAACTTGATTCCTTTCTATCCTTTCTTATTCTACCCAATAAGATTGTGGAAGATAAATAACACATAGTAAACTTTCAGTTTCTTCTTTCCTTGGAAGGGTATCTGCCACAACATTATATTTTTCTTTTTGGTGGATAATTTCAAAGTCATAATATACCATATTTTTAACCAATTTTTGTTTCTCTTCTAAAGATAATTGTTACACCAAGAAGTACTTCAAACTATCATGGTATATTTTTAATTTGAAGAGTCTTCCTATTAGGTAAGGACATCATTTATGAACTCCATGTAGTATGGAAAACATTTATTTTTCATAAATGGGTCTGAGTAAGTTTCTTCCTTTAAGTTGACTTCTTTAAAAGGAAAGGGGACTTCCTTCGTGTGTTAAAAATGGACCAATTTCATGGACTAAGGAATCACAGTCCACAATAAATTATTTTTTGAAGTCAAGTGCATCCAGGAAAAGAGTTGTACACATAGCCTCTTTAATTTTTTCAAAGTCGTTAGTTGTTGCTTGAGTCCAAGAAATTGATTCCCTCTTTAAAAATTCTATTAGATTTGCTTTTATTTGACCATATTTCTTGACAAACTTGCAGTAATATCCCGTCAATCCTAAGAATCCTCTAAGTTTCTTTAAGGTTTTAGGAATTGTCAATTCCATCATAGATTTAATTTTGTTAGTGTCCCCTTTTAGACCTTCATGAGATACAATATGACCCAAATATTCTATTTCTTCAACCCCAAAGGCACACTTGGAATGCTTTTCCTAAATGTTTTGCTCTTCCAATAGTTGTAACACTCTTCCATACATAATTATCTAATGAAATTGGGTCTTCTTGTAGTTGTTGAATGATATTGCATAACTCTTGATATTGATTCCATTATATCCTTTTGGCTTCTACCCAATCATATAGTGGAATAGAAATAACACAAAATAACCTTCAGTTTATTCTTCTTTCCTTGAAAGGGCATCTTGCACAACATTATTTTTTCCTATTTTGTAGATAGTTTCAAAGTCATAACGTAAGATATTTGTAACCCATTTTTGTTTCTCTTATAAAGAAATTTTTAACCCAAATAAATACTTAAAAATATCATGATCCTTTTTTACTTTGGGTGTGTTTTTAATAGGTAAGGACATCATTTCTTAAATGCATGTAGTACGAACAAAATTCCTTTTTTCATAAATGGGTTTGAGCAAGTTTTTTCATTTAATTTGAAAGATTTCAAAGGAAAGGGGCATTCCTTCTTGCATTAAAGTTGCACCAATTCCATGGACTAATGAATCACACTCCACAATAAATGCTTTTGTGAAGAAACATGTGTCTAGGATAGGAGTTGTACACATAGCCTTCTTAATTTTTTCAAAATCTTTAGTTGTTTCTTGAGTCCAAGAACATGCTTCCTTATTTAATAATGTTATTATAGGTGCTTGTATTTGACCATAGTTCTTGAGAAACTTATGATAATAGCATGTCAATCCTAAGAATCCTCTAAGTTTCTTCAAGGTTTTAGGAATTGGCAATTCCCTCATAGCTTTAATTTTGTTAGGGTCCACTTTTACACCTTCATAAGATACAATATCACTCAAATATTCCACTTCTTCAATCCGAAAGGAACACTTGGAAGGATTTGAATAAAGTATTTTATCTTCCAATAGTTGTAATAATCTATCAACATATTTTACATGCTCTTTCCAATATTTTATGTATATTAGTATGTCATCAAAAAATACTAACACAATATTTCTAAAGAAGGGATTGAAAATAAAATTCATCAAGCTTTGAAATGTTGAAGGGGCATTAGTAAGTCAAAATGGCATAACCAAAAAAAAAAAATTACTTTAATGTGTTGTAAAGTATATTTTGGGAATGTTTTCTTGCCTCATTTAGATTTGATGACATCATGAACAAATATCCAAAATAGTAAAAAAAAATTCTCCATGCAATTCTTCTAATAACTCATCAATTATAGGAATATGAAACTTATATTTGGTGGTTATTTTGTTGACATGTTTGTAATATGGACACACACATCATGAACCATTATTCTTCATAACCATCACTACTTGTGAAGGGAAAGAACCTTGTCTAGGTAGAATGATGTCAACCTCTAACATTTCTTAGATCATATGCTCAATCTTACCCTTTAGTGCATATGGATACCTATAAGGCGTAATGTTAGGTAGTACACTTTGAGGCAACAAATGAATAGAATGATCATGATCTCAAGCACATTGAATACCCTTAGTAATCTCTCAAAATACCTTGTAATGGTTGTTGATAACCATTTGGAGATACATTTTAGTACACGATATAGAATTTTGAATATCTAGTGAGCACAATTATGTAGTTACAAGATGGTGTCCCTTTTTGAGTAATTTTCTCATGTTGTTAGAAATTATAACCTTATAGGGTTTCCCTTGGATACCTCTAAGCTCAATTTCCTTTCCATCTAACAAAAATATCATGAAACGATCTTGAAAATTAAGTGTCATTGTTCCTAATGATTGTAACCATTGGACCCCTATTACAACATTAACACCACCCATTTGGATAGAAATAATGGGACTCTCCAAAAAATAATCCCCGATATTGATATTAATGATATGGAACTTCCCATGACAATTTGTGTTACCTCGATATGCAATCATTACTTGAAACTCTGGTGATGAAAATACAAAGAAATTGAGATAATTTGAAAATTTGTAATTGATGAAGTTATGGGTACTATCGAAATCAATTAACATTGTTACCTTTTTATTTTTTATGTATCCTTGTATCTTGAGGGTTTTTGGAGTACTAATGTCATCCAATGCATGAAAATATATCGTTGGAGTAATCTCTTCTATATCTAGATATTATGATGTCTCAAATTCTTGACCTTCTTCCTTTCAATAGTCTATGTAGAATAATTCATTATCGTTGCACTTATTCCCCTTACTGTACAAGTGTTGTCAAAATTGAAACATAGAAACGTTTCTCTTGTTTCATTCATTGTTTGAGGTGCCAACCATGTTGGTTGAGTGAGGTTAGGAGAGGCATCACTTTTCTCTCTATAGTTTCTAGTCATCATCCTTCTAGTAGCCATATTTGTTTTTCAACTTTCCTTACGATACTTAATATTTATCTAGGGATTTATGCTCTAAAATATGAACCTAATGTTGAATGTTATTCTTTAAGGTTCCCATAAACACATCTAACTAAATGTACTCGAGAATGTTCTTTACCTTGAGACTGAGCTTTTGGAATTGTTGAATGTTCTCTGGAATTAGAACTTTTGTCGAAGATTTATCAATTGACTAAATAATGTATTTATCTTAATATCCCCATAATTTAATATCAATCCATTCATAAAAATGGACCAAGGGATAATATAATTATTTTTTCTTCCAAAATCCATTGATACCAAACAAATTGATCATTTTCTAAATACAAGGATGCAATAGGTACATTTTGTAATCTTGTGAATTGGTTTAGATCAAAGTATTCCACCATCTCCGATATGCATGTTACATGATATTTAACATCAAACTTCTTCATATATATATTCATAATGAAGTAGTTCCTTGGTGCCACAGTCCTATTGATTAAGGTTGGTTGTCATTGTTGTCAACCCTTGAAGAAAGCCTCGTAGCACAAAGGTTTGGGTAATGGACCCAATATTGTTTGATGTAAATATGACTCACTATTGGTTTTTCATGGTTGATAAGAAGTAAATATGGATGAACTCCAAAGTGGTCCCCTTATGGTGAAATCCCTCATGGGAAGACACTTTGCGGAGTAAGAGAACCCATGCTTAATTGTGGAATAATGAGATGCAGGATAGTGAATTTGTTAGGGAAACTATCCTATATGGATATTTCTTTTCATTCCATTTCCGGTGTTATGTATAACATCACATGACTCTTCACGGTTAGAGAGTTATGACCATGTGAAGTTGGAGAACCCATTTTTGGGTAATGGACCCAAGTTTGTTTGATGGATAATAGTATGATTTTTTCTATATTTGAAGGTAATACTATTCTAAATGGATATTAAATGTCATTCCATTTATGGTGGTATGTGTAATGTCACATAACTCCTCATGGTTTGAGATTTATGGCATTATAATTTGGAGGACCCTCATATGTCATCTAGAAACCTCAAAAGGTCAAAGTAGTCAAAGTGGTTTAAGAGATTTTAAAAGGTAAATAATAAAGTGAAGTGATGAGTTTATTATAATTCAAAGTGAATACAAAATAAATTATTTCAATAATAAATTTAATGGAGAAATTAGAAGTGGGTTAACCCTAAAATATGGAAAGTGGGCCAAGTGACCTAGAAAATGTTTTTAAGGAAGCTACTTGGAGAGTATAAATAAGAGGCAAGCCTCTCTCATTTTAATCAAACTTGAGAATATTGAATATCTATAGGTGTATGAGGTAACCAAGGATATCTAAGCCTAATTTATGAGAGAAGGTGAAGAAAATAAGGTTGAAATGCAAGGAAGGATAAATTATTTTGATGGTGCTTTCTAAGGTATGTTATTTACAGGTCATCTCACCATTTTTGCTATAAATTTATTTCTATAATGATTTAGAACGTGAAATGGATATGACATTTAGAAAACATACCCAAGTATCTGTGGTAAAAAATTAAGCTTGTGTTTCATTGGATTTTTGGAGTTACACTCCATGGACAATAGCATTTGTGGCTAGTCCTGAAACTAGTCAAAAACAGGTGTTTCGGGTAAAAACGTCATAACTTATTTATAACAGATCACAATTTAGTGAAAACAAATGTGTTTGTTAGGGTACCATTTGTAATATTCTTTGTAACAGTTTCATATCAATTCAACAAAAAATTTAGGTGGGGCACGCTCTACAAGGTCGCTCTCTAGAATAATCCAGAATTCAACAAGGTATGCCATTGTTTCTATAAATCCTTTTCTGAGGGGTTCCAAGTAGTGAAACCTAAAGGAATTGCATAAAAAAAAACTGAAATAATTTGTGTATCAGTTTCAGATCTTTATACATTACAGGTTCAAAGTTATGATTACTTCAAGTTAGGGTTGTTGACTAATCCAAAACTAGGCATGTGAGACTAAAGAAAAGTTTTATGAAAATGATAGTCTCTTGTTGTTAAAGTTAAGGAAGGTTTGTAGGAATTTGATCATATACATCAAGTCTATTACAGAGCTACAAATCAGATTTGGATGATGAAATTGATGAGGGCTTTTGATTGAGGTACATGTTGAGTAC